>JAUDJH010000003.1:22395000-22452500 GCA_036320925.1 Automeris io
TATTGTCTTCTTCATCCCCCCCTTATGTCCCCTTTTACCCCTTTTCTTCCTTCTTCACTACCTGCGGATAGATAAAAATCTGATGAATGTCAAAACAAAAATATGGAAGTACAATTAAACAAGTTATTACCCCAGGAGGGTACCGGCCGCTCCGCGGCAGGAGAATCCCTCCCCGGGTTGGACTCGTCCGACCCGGGCTGCCCCGCGTTCTCTGGGGGGGGCAAAATTGTACTCCGCGGTAGGGATATCCCCCCTACCGCTCCGACGACGAAAGCTATTCCCAAGGATTCCGATGTTTCACCCGCAAGGGTTCCATTAGTAGTGTGCACAAGACTAGAGGACTCTGATTCCGGCCAGAGCCTCATGTCGGTAACATCAACGGCGTCAGATCGCAAGAGGCGATATAGAAGCGCTCGCTCGTCCGACTCCGACGAGGGCGCTTCAGGAAAGACGGTGGCGACTGCCAAACGGGGCAGAGGTCGTCCCCCGACTACTGGCGAGCACATCGGCCTTCGGGCCGCTAAAAAGGAGCTGCTCGCCCTGGAGAAGGAGGACAGGCTGCTCCAGGAGCGCAAAGAGCTAGCCGAGACGTCGCGGAGTGCCCGTCCGCGAGTGTCTCAGCTCTCAGCCACATCCACGCTAGATGAAGACACAACCTCCTACGGCTGCCGGGAAGCCATGGAGAAGCACCTGTCGGTGATAACGCATGCCCTTGTAAAGTCTAAAAATGTCAAGGGCAGCGTTATTCACGAGGTGAAGGAGGCGGTACAAGGCGCCATGGAGGCTATGGAAACCGCCCTCCGCGCAACAGCTAGCGAAGACAATAGAAAGTTGCGCCTGGAGAACCAGCGTCTAAAGGACAAGGTACGCGATCTCCAGGACGACGTGGCGGCGCTGCGCGCGGAGGTGCGCAGCAGAAACTCCTTGGGGTTGGACCTCCCGTCCTCCTCAAAGACACCGGATAAGACACAGCCCAGATCCTTGGAAGAGGTTGAGGAATCCCTCTTCCAAAGGCTGGCCTTCAGGCAGGACGCACGGATTGAGGGCTTGCAGGTCGACGGTCGACTCCTCCCTGCGAAAAGCCACCGTCCCCCTCTGTCCTTCGACGGGAAACCGAAAGAGGCACAGCAGGAAACTGAGGGACAGAAGAAAGGAAAAAAGAAAAAGAAAAAGAAGAGCAAGAAGTCCAAGGAGGAGTCGGCGCAAGTCGACCAACAACAGCAAGAGCCCGTGCCCAACCCCGTATCATCCAAGGGGAAGGGTAAGGGCAAGAGGACGAAGGTTCCCGCCCAGCCAGATCAGGAGGTTGAGCAGCCACAGCTCCCTCCTGAGTCGGGACCTTCGCAGGAGCTGAGCTGGAAGGAGGTCGTAAGCAAAACGACCAGGCGCAAGGCTCGTCGGGCAGAGCAGGCGCCTACCCGCTCAGCTCCTCCTCTCCCTCCTCCACAGAGGGCTCCCAGGCGAGCGGAACCGCCGAAGCCTCGGCTGAGGGTACCGCGCACGGCAGCGGTAATTGTTAGGTTGCCGCCCGCAGCCGAGGAGAAGGGCCTCACCTATGGAAATGTCCTCACCGAAGCCAAGAACCGGCTCGACCTTGGTGAGCTCGGGATAGGTGAGGGTTTCAGGGTGAAGGTGGCGGTTACGGGAGCCCGCATCCTTCAGATCCCCGCGACCGCCAACGCCGATGCGGCAGAAAAGCTGGTGGAGAAGCTGAGGCAGATCCTTCCTCAGGAAGTAGCGGTGACACAGCCGGTGAAGATGGCCGACGTCAGGGTCTCTGGGCTGGATGACTCAGTGACCCAGGAGGAGGTCGCACAGGCGGTCGCCAGAGTGGCCGATTGCCGAGCTGAAACAGTCAGGGTGGGTGTCATCCGCCAGGACCGCACTGGACTAGGCTCGGCCCTGGTGAAGTGCCCGGTGGCCGCCGCGCAAAAGGTGGTGGACCGCGGCCGAATCCTCGTCGGAATCGTCTCGGCCCAGGTGACGCTCCTGCAGTCACGTGTCCTGCGCTGTTTCCGGTGCGTAGAGCCGGGACACGTGCAGTGCACCTGCAAGGCCGAGGTCGATAGGAGCCGGCAGTGTTACCGCTGCGGCCAGCTCGGCCACCTCGCTCGCGAGTGCAGTACGGCAACTCCGTACTGCACCGTTTGCGGGGCAGCCGGAAAACCGGCAAAACATGTAGTGGGGGGCAAGGCCTGTGCGGTGGCCACCAAACCCCTCAAACCCAAAAAGACGAAGACGCCAGTTGCTCCACCTGACACGGAGCAAATGCGCGATGCTCCGATGTCCGAAGGCGCCTCTGGCGTCAATAGGACGATGAGCGAGCCGACCCCGAAATCTACGGCCGGTTAATGGATCACATCCGAATAAAGTTCCTTCAAGGGAATATCAACCACTGTGCCAGGGCTCAGGACCTTCTTTCCCAGACTCTGGCCCAGTGGGGGATTCATTTGGGTGTGGTCTCCGAGCCGTACTTTGTTCCTCCAGACGGCTCCGGCTGGGTGGGGGATGTCACGAACTCGGCGGCCATCGTCATCAGGCCAGCCGCGGGTATCCCTCCCCTTGGCAATGTCACGAGGGGTACGGGTTACGTCGCGGCCACACTGGGGGAGTTAACGGTCATCTCCGTCTACTTTTCCCCCAGCAAGCCATTCGCCGAGTTCGAGGGGTTCCTTGCCCAGCTCGGAGCCCTGGTGGTGAGGACTCTTCCTCGCCCCCTGATCGTCGCCGGCGACTTCAACGCCAAGTCCACGGCTTGGGGCTGTCCGGCGACGGACATTCGGGGCGAGGCAATGGAAGAGTGGATACTTGGGGTCGGCTTGTCCGTCGTCAACACGGGAAGGGAAAACACATGCGTGCGTGCGCGGGGTGGGTCCATTGTCGACATTACTCTTGCCTGCCCCGCCATAGCACGCCGCATCCAACGATGGCGGGTAATCACGGAGGAGGAGACTCTCTCCGACCACCGATACATCCGCTACGAGCTGGATCCGCGTCGGGGGGCCCAGCCCAACACGGGCCCCAGGGACGCGCGTAGGGACCCTCCAAGGTGGCGTCTGCCCACCCTGGATGCGGAGCTCCTAAAGGAGGCGGCGATCGTCCAGGCCTGGACTCCGGGGCCGGATGGCGAAGTTCGAGTGGAGGAAGAGGCGGACCGGCTCCAGAGAGCCATGACAGTCGCCTGCGACGCCTCCATGCTGCGCGCGAGGAGCGGTCCCAACCGACGCCGGAGACGGGTGTTCTGGTGGTCGGAGGAGATCGCACAGCTCAGGAGAGAGTGTGTGGCGGCCAAACGGGCATATACCCGGAGCCGTAGAAGGCGAAGACGCGATCTAGAGAGGGAGGACTCCCTGTACGCCACATACAGGGAAAAATGTGCCTCCCTCCAAATAGAGATCGCGAGGGCCAAGGACAGAGCCCGCCAGGAGCTGCTGGAGATGCTCGATAGGGATCCGTGGGGGACACCATACCGCATGGTGCGGAACAAACTCCGCCCGTGGTCGCCCCCACTGACACAGACACTCCAGCCGCAACTGGTCGGCCAAATAGTGTCCTCCCTGTTCCCACAGGGGGCAGATCATCAGCCCCCGCCAATGGTACCTCCTTGGGCCGTCGTCTCCGACGACCCTGAGGTTCCACTGGTCACCAGGGAGGAGCTAAGCTCTGTCTTTGAGCGCATAAAGGGTAAATCTACGGCTCCGGGCTTGGACGGCGTACACGCCAAGGTCTGGGTCCTCGCCTTCGATGCCATGGAAGAATGGTTGAGGAGACTCTTTAACGCCTGCCTGTCGCAAGCCGCGATACCCAGGCGGTGGAAGACGGGCAGGCTAGTTCTCCTCGCCAAGGCGGGACGTCCGGCCGACTCCCCCTCCGCTTACAGACCTATCGTCTTGATCGACGAAGTGGCGAAGGTCTTCGAGAGGGTGGTGGTCGGCCGCATAGTCGAACATCTTGAAGGCGAGGGTCCAGACCTGGCGAAGAACCAATTTGGGTTCCGCCGAGGAAGGTCCACCGTTGATGCGGTCCTGAAGGTTAAGGCGTCTGCGCAGGCTGCAGTCTCCAGTGGTGGGGTGATGTTGGCAGTGTCCCTTGACATCGCCAACGCCTTCAACACCATGCCCTGGAGCTGCATCAAGGAGGCACTGCGGTACCACAACATACCGCAGTACCTGCGCAGGGTCATCGATGCCTACCTGAGGGACCGCTGGGTCACCTACCCAACGCAGCGGGGCTGGGCGGATTGGGAGATGTCTCGCGGTGTTCCACAGGGGTCTGTCTTAGGGCCCCTCTTGTGGAACATCGGGTACGACTGGGTCCTGCGCGGGCAGAACCTACCAGGCGTAGAACTCGTCTGCTACGCAGACGACACATTGGTTACTGCCCGCGCCAGGAATTACCGCCTGGCCTCGATGCTGGCAACGGCCGGTACGGCCCATGTTGTGCGCCGAATTCGCGCTTTGGGCCTGGAGGTGGCACTTCAGAAGACCGAGGTCCTGTGTTTTCACGGGCCCCGGTTCGCACCACCTCCAGACGCCCATATCATCATAGGCGGAGTGCGAATAGCCGTCGGGGGCACGATGAAGTATCTCGGTCTCGTCCTCGACGGCAGATGGAAATTCGGCGCACACTTTGACAGGTTGTTGCCGAAAGTGGTAGGTGCAGCCGCTGCTTTGAAGCGGCTGATGCCCAACATCGGTGGACCCGGGGTGTCCTGCAGACGCCTCTACATGAATGTGGTCCGGTCCATGGCACTGTACGGTGCCCCGGTTTGGGCCGACGCTCTCAACAGCCACAACACAAGGCTGTTGCGCCGCCCACAAAGGGCTCTGGCGATAGCGTCGGTCCGGGGGTATGCTACGGTGTCGTGCGACGCGGCATGCCTGTTGGCGGGGTCGGTTCCCTGGGACCTGGACGCCCGAGCCCTCGCGTCACTCTATACATGGCGCGAGGAGCAAAGGGCCCGGGGCCAGCGACCGGCCCCGACCGAAGTCAAGGGAAAGAGGCGTCTGCTGGACGCCGACTCAATAGAGATATGGCGGCTCAGGCTGGAGCATTCAGCCTACGGCCTGCGGACGATCGAGGCAATTCGTCCGATACTTAAGGATTGGTTAGAGCGGCGCCACGGTGTGGTTTCCTACCGGATGGCGCAGGTGTTCACTGGGCATGGCAGCTTTGGTGGATACCTGTGCCGCACAACTGGTAGCGAGCCCACACCGAGGTGCCACCATTGTGCGGATTGCCTCGATGAGTCCGCACAACACGTCATAGACGAATGCCCAGCCTGGACTACGGAGAGGGCCGCACTCGTCAGGGTGGTGGGTGGTGACCTGTCACTGCCGGCACTCGCTCGCGCGATGGTCGGTAGTGACAGGGCATGGCAGGCGGTCCTCTCCTTCACGGAGACGACAATGCAGGTGAAGGAGGCGGCGGAGCGGGATCGGGAGGCAATATCCACCCCCGACAACCCAATCCGCCGCCCAGCTCGGACTGGACGCCGGAGAAGGGCCTACGCCAACGGCCTTCTTTCGTGACACGGACATACGCCGGGCGGCGCGCTTTGAGGGAGTACGTCGCCCAGATCCTGGCGTGAGCGGTGTGTGATGTGTTCCCGCACACCGCTCTGATGACAACTTCAAGGAGATGAGGGGGGGGTGGCTCTCTACACCACTCTTCCCGAAATGTGTTAGGTGCGTGCGGGGGGCGGCGACTATTTAACCGTCCCCTCGCCTAGTAGGTGAGGCCTGCACAAGGCCGGACGTCGCCGGATGCCGAGGAAGATGGCTCGGCTTTGCCCTTAGCATCCGGCCGACGAGAGAAGGAACACCCCGGTGGTTTTAGTCGGGGCAGGTCCGACACACCGGGGGAGCGGCCCTCACCGCTCCCCTGAAGGTCCGTAGGGATTTCCACCGGGTTAAAAAAAAAAAAAAAAAAAAAAAAAAAAAAAAAAAAAGGTTTAGGTTAGGTTGGGGTGCGAAGTTGGTCTCACCTCCTCGTGGTGCACCCTGGGCAACAATAGGCAGCAATGTTTTTCTTTTTAGGCATTGCTGGCTATTGGCGAAGAGGACCAACAATTCCTTCTCCCATCACCCCCTTTACCTTGTATTCCCGTCTCGTCTCTTTCATCCCTTCTCAGTTATTACTCCCACTCCTATCCCATCCCCACTTACTCCCGTCTTCCCCAACTCCAGGCCAGTTGTGTTAGGTTTATCTGTTAGGGACTTTATGTTAGGTAATGTTAGGACGACGAATGCTTTTCTCTATCTCTATTCCCCCCTTCTTCTACTTTATATCTTTATTCTTCTTCTCCCCCCTTTTATGTTCCCCCCTCTTTTCTTTACTTTCAACCCCAGAAGATGTACGAAAATCTGATGAATGCTACAACGACCATGATGCAAGCACAAGGACCAATCGAATTACCCCAGGAGGGTACCGGCCGCTCCGCGGCCGGAGAATCCCTCCCAGTGCGGGAACTCCGTTCTCGCACTGGCAGCCCCGCGTTCTCTGGGGGGGGCAACCAAGTGCTTGGCGGTAGGGCCGACCCCCCTACCGCACCGACGACCCACGCTTTGAACACGGACTCAGCTTGCTTGAGAAAGGTTTCTGTTCGTTTAGAACGAATGGAGGACTCCGACTCCGGTCGGAGCCTCGTGACGGTGGCTTCCGGCGCATCATCTGACCGGAAGCGCACCTATTTGAGTGCGCAGTCGAGCGACTGCGAATCTGAGGGGGAGCTGCCTGCCAAGACCTTGGCGCTCCCCCAAAGAGGACGAGGACGCCCCCCTACCCACGGCCGCCAAGTGGGTATGTGGGAGGCAAGGAAAAAGCTCCTCGCGGAGCAGAAGGAGGAAGAGGACCGCCTTGCGGCAAAGGAGCTCCTCGCAACGGCGCGGAGCGCACGTCCCCGCCTCACGTCGCGGCTTTCCGGCATGACCTCTGAGGAGGAGGACTCGTCGGCGTACGCCCTCCGAGAGAGGATAGGCCGGAACTTAGAACAGTTGAATCAATCTGTCCTAAAATCCGGCAACATCAAAGGGACTGTCATTAGGGATGCGAAGACCTACATGGCAGAAATAAAAACTGACGTAGAGGAGCTCGTAGCGTCCCGTGTCTCAGACGAGGTTCGAAAAGTCCACAACGAGAACTCTCGTCTTCGAGCCGACCTACGAGACCTCAGAGAGGAGCTCGCCGCCATGCGCGCCAGAGAGCGAAAGCTGTGCGAGCGATTGGGCATAAGCCCATATGATTTGGATGAGGCACCCCTGCCCACTCCTGTCGGCGAGACTCACAACTCGCTGCTCCAGGAGCTGGGCAGGATGATGGACCAGCGGTTCGAGGCGTATGAGCGCAAGCAGCTCCGCCCGCCGCTGGCCCATGAGGAGAAGGCGTCCTACGCGGCGAAGTCTGCCGCGCGGAAGCCCCGGCCGAAGCCGGCCGGCGGCGCCGCTGAGGACGCCACAAACCCGGACGTGACCGGGCCAGGGCGGAGCTCTCACCCCGACCCCAAACCCTCCAAGGGCAAGGGCAAGGGGAAGAAGACCCGCCCTGCGCCCACCCTTGATTTGGACTCGGCGGCGGAATTCCCGCCCCTCGCAGATCCTCAAGCCGCCGGCACAAGCGCCGATGACTGGCAACGAGTGGGCAAGGACGGGAAGGCCGTCCGCCCTAAGAAGAAGAGGGCCCCCCCAAAGGAGGCCCCTAAGGCCAAGGAGAAGCCGCGTAAGCGGCGCCGCGCCCGGCAGCCGAAGACCGCTGTGGTCTCATTCAAGCTGCTGCCGGGTGCGAAGGAGCGAGGGACCACCCTTGAGGGGGTTCTAAGAGCCGCTCGGTCCCAAATGGGTACGGCGATGTTTGACGTGGGTGCCAAGGATGCATATCTCCGCGGCACCCTGACCGACGCCCGAGTGATCCACATTCCGGGCCCCCACGAGGAGGCCCAGAAGAAGGCAGACCGTCTTTGTGATCTGCTTAAGGCCGTCCTCCCAGCGACGGACGTCAAGGTGACCCGGCCCGTGAAGTGCGTGAGCCTTCGCGTGTCGGGCCTGGACGACTCCGTCACGAAGGAGGACGTGTTTTACGCCATAAAGGCGGTCTGCCAACTGACGGACGGGCAGGCTCATCTGGCCGAGCACATAAAGGCCAGCGAAGTCCGCTTCGGTACCTTCGGGTTAGGGGTATGCTGGGTCACTTGCCCAGTCGAGGTCGCCAACCTGGCGATGGAACGAGGCGTAATGGTCAACGGCTGGGCACAAGCCCAGCTCCGCCTAATGGAGCCTCGCGTGCTCCGGTGTTTCCGCTGTCTGGAACCCGGGCACGTGAGCCAAAAGTGTAGGTCCAATATTGACCGAAGCGGACTTTGCCACCGCTGTGCTAAGCCGGGCCACAAGGCCCAAGAGTGCGACGGGCGGGCCTATTGCCTTGTCTGCGCCGCAGCGGGCAAACCTGCCGGCCATCGCGTCGGCAACCCTGCGTGCGCGGCCGCCAAGAAGCCCGTCCGCAAACGGAGAGGGGGCGTCTATCACAGAGACGCCCCAGATGCCGCCCCCGCGGCAATGGAGACACAGGAACAGTCTCTGATTGCTCCTGTGCCGCGGGAGGAAAACCTTGCTTCGGCTCCGCCGAACTTCTTGCAAGGTTCTTCCTTAGGAGTGCCGGGCAGTCTGGCTGAGGGGCCAGCTGCTTAGGCTATACTCCGGTGGTGCTGTGTGTGGTCCCACACACCACAAGGCGGTGGGGAGGCGACCATCTGCCTCCCCTACATTCACGGTGAGCCCGTAAAGGGGCGACGCGCAGGGCCGGGCTCTGGGAAGGCGAGTAGCCATGCCCCTCGGCCCTAGAGCGCTTGACGGACCACCCCGGGGGTTTTAGTCGGTAAAAGTCCGGCATACCGGGGGGTGGCCCTCACCACTCCCTGACGATCCATGAGGATTTCCCCCGGGTAACAAAAAAAAAAAAAAAAGGTTTAGGTTAGGTTAGGTTAGGTTAGCTCGTTTTTTCAGTTTTTCGTGATTATCTCGAGAAGTACTTATCGGAGAGAGGAGCACGATACGTCAAAAGTCGCGTCTCGTAAGGGCGCACCCGCTGGAGCCGAAAGATGAGCAGGCCTCAATATAAAAAGATGATGAAAGTGATGATTATGTTTCACCAATGTAGTGTTTGGTCCTGTGGGTTCCAGTATTCGCGGATTCGGGATTGCGACCCCTCGGCTGATTCGCGACGATGAGCTCTCTCCGATGGTGCCAAAATTTACTATATAAAAACAAATATGTTCCTTAGATTAAGTACTTTCGGTTGCCCAATAAACTGCCACATCCGGCACTTCCGTTTTATGAATCTCGGTTTTAAGTGTCCAGGCGGGACCCCTATTATAATCCTCCTCCTCCACAAAAGAGGGTTAGGTTAGGTTAGGTTAGCTCGGGGTGCGAAGTTGGTCTCACCTCCTCGTGGTGCACCCTGGGCAACAATAGGCAGTAATGTTTTAGGCATTGCTGGCTATTGGCGAAGAGGACCAACAATTCCCTCTCCCACCTTTCCCTTTTCCTCCTTCCTTTCTGGCCCTTTCTCGCTACCTCTTCTCCAAAGAGAAGACGAGTGAGAAGGGCCCTGTTACTCCTGCCTCCACCCAGCCCCTCTTACCCCCTACCTTTCCCATCCTTAGTTACTCCCTTGTTCCCATCTCCAGGATTTGCGTGTTAGGTTTTATGTTAGGCTTCTTGTGCTAGGTTATGTTAGGTCGTATGCCCTTTCAATTATATCCCCCCCCTTCTCTTTCTTCTTTGTTCTTCGTTTTCCCTCCCCCTTTATCCCTTCCCACTTTTATTTGTCTTCTAACTCCAGCGTGATAGGTATAAAAATCTGATGAATGAGACAGCAATGATGAAGAAAGCACTCGGCAAAATAGTACTACCCCAGGAGGGTACCGGTCGCATTGCGGCCGGAGAATCCCTCCCAGGGCGGGAGCTTCGTTCCCGCTCTGGCAGCCCCTCGTTTTCTGGGGGGGGCAACCCAGTGCTTGGCGGTAGGGCCGATCCCCCTATCGCACCGACGACCCACGCTAACACTACGGACGCCGATATTATGAGTAAGAGAGAGCTCCGCGTGTCGTTGGAGCGACTAGACTTGTCTGGGCTCTCTGACGACACGGGGAGCGTGATGTCGTACGACTCCGGCTCGCTGGAGCGAAAGCGCTCCTACCGCTTGTTCCGCTCAGACAGCGAGCCGGAGGTCGATGTCCCTGCCAAGTTCTTGGCGGGTGAAGGAGAAACCAAGCCCACGAGGGCTCGAGGTCGCACTCCCACGCATGGCCGATACGTCGGCCTGTGGGAAGCCAAAAAACAACTGCTGGTGGAGCAGCAGCTCGAGGAGAACCGGACAGCTCGCCAAGAGCTTGAGGAAACGGCGCGGAGCGCTCGTACTCGCGACAAGCCGCTAGATGCGGCCCCTGTCGATGAGGGTAACTCCGCGTACGCCCAAAAAGCGAGGATTGACCGAGGTGCGGACTTGCTTACCAACTTGGTGGCCAAGTCCAAAAACCTTAAGGGCTCGGTCGTACATGAAGCCAAGGTGACCATAGCGGACATCAAGGAGGCCGCCTATGAGCTCGCCCAAAGTACGGTCACGGAGGAAACTAGAAAGGTCCACGCAGAAAACAACATGCTGCGGACACGCCTCCGTGACCTCGAAGAGGAATTTGTGGCGTTTCGCCGTGAGATGCGCCACAGGGACAGGCACGGCCCACTGCGCACCCATCCGCCAGCGGGTACGACTGAAACCCCAGAGGAGTCCATGCCCACAGGCCTCTTTGACCTTCGTGCGTCAATAAATGAAGCCGTGGGCATGATAAAAGGAGTACGTGACCGGCTGGGCACTTTGGAGGCTCGCCTCCTGCGCCCTCCGCTCAAAGCCGACGGAGCGTCCTCGGCGGCGAAGACAGCCGCGCGAAAGACCAAAAGGTCCAAGCCGGCTGCCAGCGCCGCTGAGGATGCCCCGAGTGGCATCGATGAAGAACTTGGGCTTGGCTCCTCAACGGTCCTCCCCCCCCTTAGAACTCCCAAGGGTAAGGGGAAGGGCAAAAAGAGTCGGCCACCTGTTCCCCCTGCTGTAGACACGCCTGCTGAGGAACTGCCCTCTTCTCTCCCACCTCCAACATCGTCCCAGGCTCCGGACACGGAGCGACCCTGGACAGAGATTGGGAAAGGGGGTAAGCCAAAGCGGGCTACAAATAAAAAGAAGACTGCCCCTCAACAGCCAAAGCAGCGAGAGGCCGCAAAGGAAAAGAAGAAGAAGGCGAAGCCTCTTGAGATTCGGCCCCCGAAAACCGGAGCCATTATTATGAGGCTGAAGCCCGGAGTGGAGGAGCGCGGAGTGACCTACAGCTCCGTGATGAAGTCGACGTCTGGTCAGGTGTTGAGTGCCCTGGCTGCACTGGGTATCGACAACATCGACATACGGGGTACACTCACGGATGCCAGAAAAATCCTGGTGCCCGGGGACCCCGCAGAAGTGGAGAAGAAGGCAGATGCCTTATTTGAATCATTGAAGGGCATCCTCTCAGAGGAGGAAGTGCAGCTGTCGAGACCTGTGAAGTGCGTCAGCCTTCGCGTCTCCGGTCTCATTGACTCCACCACTAAGATGGATGTCCGGGCTGCCTTTAAAATTATGGGCAACTGCCCGGCGACGCATGCCGACCGCATCAGGTCGAGCGAAATAAGGTGGAGCAGATTTGGCCTAGGCACCTGCTGGGTAACTTGCCCAGCCGAAGTCGCCAAAACTGCTATTGATGCGAAGATGAAAATCGGCTGGGTAAGACCCCAGATCAGGATTGTGCCGACCCCCGTGCTCCGGTGCTACAAGTGCCTGGAGCCCGGGCACGTGGGTCAGTGTTGCCAGGCCAAAGTGGACCGCTCTGACCTGTGCCTTCGGTGTGCAGAGCCAGGACACAAGTCCATGGACTGCCGGGCTAAGACCCGTTGCGCGGTGTGCGCGGCCGCAGGTTTAGCTGCAGGCCACAGAGTCGGCGGCGAAGCTTGCGCCGCCGCGCGAAGGCCTATACGGGCCAAATGGAGAAAGGGCAACGCCCAGGCCGCCACCGCGGCCGAAAACGTGTCGCGGAAGGAGTCTCTGCCCATCTTGGAGGCTCCCCAAGGAGTGCCGAGCAGTACTGCCTGAGGGGGCTGCTGTTCGGCTATACTCCAGTGGTGACGTGCGTGTTCCCACGCACCACTTGGCGAAGGGGGGTGGTGATCACTCTTCTATCCCACCTCCCCTGTGACTATGACTGTGACGTTGCCCTTTGGGCTTATCGCGCGTCGGGCCGCGGTCAGGCCACTGCCACGTTCCCGTAGCCCGGCGTACCATGCGCGTGGAGAGGATCACCCGGTGGTTTTAGCCAGTGAGAGTCTGGCACACCGGGGGGGCGGCCCTCACTGCCCCCCTGACGGCCCATAATGGGTTTCCACCGGGTCAAAAAAAAAAAAAAAAAAAAAAAGGTTAGGTTAGCTCGTTTTTTCAGTTTTTCGTGATTATCTCGAGAAGTACTTATCGGAGAGAGGAGCACGATACGTCAAAAGTCGCGTCTCGTAAGGGCGCACCCGCTGGAGCCGAAAGATGAGCAGGCCTCAATATAAAAAGATGATGAAAGTGATGATTATGTTTCACCAATGTAGTGTTTGGTCCTGTGGGTTCCAGTATTAGCGGATTCGGGATTGCGACCCCTCGGCTGATTCGCGACGATGAGCTCTCTCCGATGGTGCCAAAATTTACTATATAAAAACAAATATGTTCCTTAGATTAAGTACTTTCGGTTGCCCAATAAACTGCCACATCCGGCACTTCCGTTTTATGAATCTCGGGTTTTAAGTGTCCAGGCGGGACCCCTATTATAATCCTCCTCCTCCACAAAAGAGGGTTAGGTTAGGTTAGGTTTAGGTTAGGTTAGGTTAGGTTAGGTTAGCTCGTTTTTTTCAGTTTTTCGTGATTATCTCGAGAAGTACTTATCGGAGAGAGGAGCACGATACGTCAAAAGTCGCGTCTCGTAAGGGCGCACCCGCTGGAGCCGAAAGATGAGCAGGCCTCAATATAAAAAGATGATGAAAGTGATGATTATGTTTCACCAATGTAGTGTTTGGTCCTGTGGGTTCCAGTATTCGCGGATTCGGGATTGCGACCCCTCGGCTGATTCGCGACGATGAGCTCTCTCCGATGGTGCCAAAATTTACTATATAAAAACAAATATGTTCCTTAGATTAAGTACTTTCGGTTGCCCAATAAACTGCCACATCCGGCACTTCCGTTTTATGAATCTCGGGTTTTAAGTGTCCAGGCGGGACCCCTATTATAATCCTCCTCCTCCACAAAAGAGGGTTAGGTTAGGTTAGGTTAGGTTAGGTTAGGTTAGGTTAGGTTTCCCGGCGTCGGGGTGCGAAGTTGGTCTCACCTCCTCGTGGTGCACCCTGGGCAACAATAGGCAGTACTGTTTTAGGCATTGCTGGCTATTGGCGAAGAGGACCAACAATTTCCCTCTCCCATCTCCCCCTTTACCTTGTATTCCCGTCTCGTTTCTCTCATCCCTCCTCAGTTATTACTCTCACTCCTACCCCATCCCCACTTACTCCCGTGTTCCTCAACTCCTGGATTATTATGTTAAGCTTCTGTGATAGGGTTCTTTCTGTTAGGTTATGTTAGGCGACGTATGTTTCTTGTATTGTATTCCCCCCTTCTTCTTCTTTATGTCTTTTATTCTTCTTCTCCCCCCTTTTATTCACTTCCCCTTTTTTTCTTCTATCTTCAATCCCTGACGACGTATGAAAATCTGATGAATGTTAAAACAAAAAACATGGAACAAGCATTGAGTCAAAGAGTATTACCCCAGGAGGGTACCGGCCGCTCCGCGGCCGGAGAATCCCTCCCAGAGCGGGAGCTTCGTTCCCGCTCTGGCAGCCCCTCGTTCTCTGGGGGGGGCAAACCAATGCTTGGCGGTAGGGCCGACCCCCCTACCGCTCCGACGACCACGGCTACCCACACGGTTTCCGATCTTGCACAACGACGAGAGCTCCGGGTTTCTCTGGAGCGCCTGGAGTTGGATTCGGACGATTCGGCATCCAGCCATATGTCCTACAGATCCGGCTCGCTGGAGCGAAAGCGGTCATACCGCTCGTTCTGCTCGGACAGCGAGCCGGACATAGACGTACCCGCCAAACTTGCGGCGGTCCCCGAACGGGGAAGAGGTAGGCCCTACACGACCGGCCAATATGTCGGCTTGCGGGCCGCAAAGAAGGAGTTGCTCGCTGCTAAGAAGGAGGAGGAGCGGCGACGCCAGGAGTTGGACCTCCTTGAAACGTCGCGGAGCGCCCGCCCTCGCCAAACGTCGAGACTTGACGTGGTCGAGGTTGAGGGGACCTCCGTGCACACTCAGAAGGAGGTCATAGACAGAAACTTCGAGATACTGTCGCAGTGTATCTCGAAGTCCACCAACCTCAAAGGTACGGTGGTTAGGGACATGAAGGCCGCCATGACGGCCATCAAGCAGGCAATGGAGGTCGTGATCTCGGCCACCGTAACGGAAGAGACCCGGAAACTCCACCGGGAGAACAAACGGTTACGGGAGGTCGTGCGCGATCTCCAGGAGGACATGGCCGCCATGCGTGCCGAGTTCCGCCAGGAAAGATACCGGGGCCCCATGCAAACGTACGCATCGGGTGGCCCTGACAAACCTACCCAAGAAGACCACTCCCCCTCCTCCGACATGGATGTCCTCAAACAAACCATGCTCGAGATGGTGGGGGAGATGCGTTCTATAAACGCTAGGCTGGAGGCGACGGAGCGGCGCTCACTGCGTCCTCCGCTGCAATCGGAGAGAGCACCCCGCACGGCGGGATCGACCGCGCGGAAGGCCAAGCCCAAGCCGGCCGCCCCCGTCGAGGGGGACGCCCCCTCCGATATGGATGTGACAGAGCCAGGGCACCACTCGACCCCTGTCCCCCCCAAGCCCGTCAAGGGCAAGGGAAAGGGCAAGGGAAAGAGAAGCGCCCCAGCCCAAAACCCGGATGTGACAGATCCCGAGGCCCCGTTCCCACCTACGACTTCGTCCCAGGACTCCCCCTGGACAGAGGTGGGCAAGAACGGGAGGCCGAAAAGGGACAAACAGAAGAAGGTAGAGAAGACCCCTAAAAAGGCGCCTCCTCCCCCCCAGAAGAAGAAGCGGAAGGCGAAGCGTCGCACGGTTCGGCAGCCCAAAACGGCAGCCGTCGTGCTGACGATAAAGCCGGACGCTGCAGAAAAGGGCGTAAATTTCGCGACCGTCCTTGGTGCCGCCCGTCGCCAGGTCACAACTGTCCTCAGTGACCAAGGCATCAAGGAGGCGCATATGCGAAAGACGCTCACCGAGGCACGCATCCTCGTGATCCCCGGTGAGCCAGAGGAGGCCGGCAGGAAGGCGGACGCTCTAGTCCGCAAATTCCGCGAGATCCTCCCGGCGGACGTAAAGGTTGAACGCCCCTACAAGCGTGTCGACCTAAAATTATCCGGGCTGGATGACTCCGTCACCTCGGCGGAAATCCAGTCCGCGATAAAATGGAAGGCGGGGGTCGACAAGGAGCAAGTCCGGGTCAGCCCCATAAAGTGGACAACGTTCGGCGGTGGTGTGTGTTGGGTAACTTGCCCAGCCCCCGCCGCCGAAACAATTATGAAGAGTGGGCTCCAGGTCGGGCTGGTCTTCGCCCAGATCCAACTGCTGGAGTCCCGCGTGCTCAGATGCTTCCGCTGCTGGGAGCCTGGGCACGTGGGCATGAAGTGTCGGGCCTCCATCAACAGGAGCGCCCAATGTTTTAGGTGTGGGCAGGAGGGGCACAAATCCCAATCCTGCACGGCCCCGAAGGCCCATTGCACGGTGTGCGCCGCCGCGTCCTTACCGGCGGGCCACCGGGCCGGCAGCCCGGCTTGCGCCGCGGCAAAGAGGCCGATTAGGAGAAGGCGATTGGACGCTGGCCAACCTGGCGAGCGCGTCATCGGCGCAGTGGACAGGGAAGAGACCCCAGCGACAGCTCCACCGTCGCTTTTGGGGGCCTTCTCTCAAGGAGCAGCTGGCAGCCAGCCTGAGGGGGCGGCCGCCAGCACTTAATGCTCCAGTGGTGTGTGTGTGCTTCTGCACACCACTAGACGAAGGGGTCGTGGGTAAACTCCGCCCACCACCTCTATATCTTCAGACGACGCCCACAGGGCGAAACGCGCGCCTGGCTGAGGGATGCGACCTATAGCAATATCTGGGCCAGGCGCAAACTGCGAGCGAAGGAAGCACCCCGGGGGTTTTAGTCGGTAGGAGTCCGGCATACCGGGGGAGTGGCCCTCACCACTCCCCTGACGATCCAATGCAGGATTTCCCCCGGGTTAACAAAAAAAAAAAAAAAAAAAAAAAAAAAAAAAAAAAAAAAAAAAAAAAAAAAAGGTTTCCCGGCGTCGGGGTGCGAAGTTGGTCTCACCTCCTCGTGGTGCACCCTGGGCAACAATAGGCAGTAATGTTTTAGGCATTGCTGGCTATTGGCGAAGAGGACCAACAATTCCCTCTCCCACCTTTCCCGTTTCCTTCTTCCTTTCTTGCCTTTTTTCGCTACCTCTTCTCCTCAGAGAAGAGGAGTGAGAAGGGCCTCGTTACTCCTTCCCCACCCAAATTCTCACAGCTCCCCCCACCCTTCCCATCCTTAGTTACTCCTTTGTTCCCACTTCCAGGCTTCGTGTGTTAGGTTATTTGTTAGGGTTTCTGTTAGGTTATGTTAGGCGACGAATGGTTACTATTGTATCTCCCCCCCTCTTCTTCTTTATGTCTTTTGTTCTTCTTTCTCCCCCCTTTTATTCATTTCCCCCTTTTTTCTTCTATTTTCAACCCCAGCGTGATGTATGGCAATTTGACGAACGGAAAAAAATAAATATGGACGCACAACGCAAAAAATCACTACCCCAGGAGGGTACCGACCGCTCTGCGGTCGGAGAATCCCTCCCAGGGCGGGAGTCTCTCTCTCGCCCTGGCTGCCCCACGTTTTCTGGGGGGGGCAACGATGTGCTCCGCAGTGGTGGCTCTTCCCCCACCACTGCCACGACGACTCTGGCAAGCCACACGGTTTCCGATTTTGGACGAAGAGAGCTCCGGGTTTCCCTGGAGCGGCTCGACCTGGATTCGGACGATTCGGTGTCCAGCCGAATGTCCTACAACTCCGGCTCGCTGGAGCGAAAGCGGTCATACCGCTTGTTACGCTCGGACAGCGAGCCAGAGGTAGAAGTACCCGCCAAGTACGTGGCGGTCCCCGAACGGGGAAGAGGTAGGCCTCACACGACCGGCCAATATGTCGGCTTGTGGGCGGCCAAAAAGGAGATGCTCGCCGCTAAGAAGGAGGAGGAGCGGCGACGAAAAGAGTTAGACCTCCTTGAGACGGCGCGGAGCGCCCGCCCTCGCCAAACGTCGAGACTCGACGTGGTCGAGGTTGAGGGGACCTCCGTGCTCGCTCAAAAGGAGGTCATTGACAAGAACTTCGAGGTGTTGTCGGAGTGCATCTCGAAGTCCACCAACCTGAAAGGAACGGTGATACGCAACATGAAGGCCGCTATGACGGCCATTAAGGAGGCACTGGAGGTCGTGATCACGGCCACCGTAACCGAGGAGACCCGTAAACTCCACCGGGAGAACAAACGGTTACGGGAGGTCGTGCGCGACCTCCAGGAGGACATGGCCGCCATGCGCGCCGAAGTCCGTCAGAAGGGTTACCAGGACCCCACGCGACCTCACGCGTTGGGTGGTCCCGGCAAACCCACCCACGATGACACCTCCCCCCCATCCGACATGGATGTCCTCAAACAGACCATGCTCGAGATGGTGGGGGAAATGCGTTCAATGAACGCCAGGCTGGAGGCGACGGAGAGGCGCTCACTGCGTCCTCCGCTGCAATCGGAGAAGGCACCCCGCACGGCGGGGTCGGCTGCGCGGAAGGCCAAGCCCAAGCCGGTCACCCCCGCCGAGGGGGACGCCCTCCTCGATATGGATGTGTCGGAGCCGGGGCACAACTCGACCCCTGTCCCTCCCAAACCCGCCAAGGGCAAGGGAAAGGGCAAGGGAAAGAGAAGCGTCCCAGCCCAAAACCCAGAAGAGACAAACCCCGAGGCCCCGTTCCCACCTACGACATCGTCCCAGGACGCTCCCTGGACAGAGGTGGGCAAGAACGGGAAGCCGAAAAGGGACAAAAAGAAGAAGGTGGAGAAGACTACCAAAAAGGCGCCTCCTCCCCCAAAGCAGAAGAAGCGGATGGCGAAGCGTCGCACGGTTCGGCAGCCTAAAACGGCAGCCGTCGTGCTGACAATTAAGCCGGACGCGGTCAAGAAGGGAGTCAATTTCGCGACTGTCCTTGGTGCTGCTCGCCGTGAAGTGACCACTTTCCTCCACGACGAGGGCATCAAGGCAGCGCATATGAGAAAGACGCTCACCGAGGCACGCATACTTTTAATCCCCGGCGAGCCAGAGGAGGCCAGCAGGAAGGCGGACGCCATCGTCCGTAAATTCCGCGAAGTCCTCCCAGAAGACGTGAAGGTCGACCGCCCTTACAAGCGCGTCGACCTTAAATTATCCGGGCTGGATGACTCCGTCACCTCGGCGGAAATCCAGTCCGCGATAAAGTGGAAGGCGAGGGTTGACAAGGAGCAAATCCAAGTCAGCCCCATAAAATGGACGACATTCGGCGGCGGTGTGTGTTGGGTAACTTGCCCAGCCCCTGCCGCCGAACTAATAATGAAGGATGGGCTTCAAGTTGGCCTGGTCTACGCCCAGGCCCAACTCCTGGAGTCCCGCGTGCTCAGATGCTTCCGTTGCTGGGAGCCTGGGCACGTGGGCGTGAAGTGTCGGGCCACAACCAACAGAAGTGGCCAATGTTTTAGGTGTGGGCAGGAGGGACACAAGTCCCAAACCTGCACGGCCCTGAAGGCCCATTGCACGGTGTGCGCCGCCGCGTCCTTACCGGCGGGCCACCGGGCCGGCAGCCCGGCTTGCGCCGCGGCGAAGAGGCCGCTTAGGAGAAGACGGATGGACGCCGGCCAATCAGGCGAGCGTACCATCGGAGCGGTGGATAGAGAGGAGACCCCAGCGACAACTCCACCGTCGCTTCTGGGGTGCTTCTCTAAAGGAGCAGCTGACAGCCAGCCTGAGGGGGCGGCTGCCAGCACTTGACGCTCCAGTGGTGTGTGTGTGCTTCTGCACACCACTAGAAGAAGGAGTCGTGGGTAAACTCCGCCCACCACCCCTATATTTTAGAAGGCGCCCACTGGGCGAAACGCGCGCCTGGCCGAGGGTTATGCGGTATCGTGGTATCTTAGCCAGGCGCAACGCGAGCGAAGGAAGCACCCCGGGGGTTTTAGTCGGTAGGAGTCCGGCATACCGGGGGAGTGGCCCTCACCACTCCCCTGACGATCCAATGCAGGATTTCCCCCGGGTTAACAAAAAAAAAAAAAAAAAAAAAAAAAAAAAAAAAAAAAAAAAAAAAAAAAAAGGTTTCCCGGCGTCGGGACGTGACGACCCCATCGCCCATCGGTTCGCCGGTGCAGTCAGTCAGCCCTCTCCTCACTCCCACCTTACCTTTTCCTTGTTTCCCTCCTCGACACTCTATCCTTCCCACGAATTATCCTCCTTACGCCTTCTATTCTATCCCCCTTCTTCTTCTGTATCTCTTCTTCTTCTATCCCTTTTCCCTTACTCCTTCCCCTTTCTTTACTCTTCAACTCCAGCACGATAGGAATGAAAATTTTGACGAATGTTAAAAAATTATCATGGCAGTGCAACAAAAAATAGGATTACCCCAGGAGGGTACTGGCCGCTCCGCGGCCGGAGAATCCCTCCCCGGGCTGGAGCCTCTCTCCAGCCCGGGCTGCCCCGCGTTCTCTGGGGGGGGCAACGTTGCACTCGGCGGTAGGGCGGACCCCCCTACCGCACCGATGACTATGGCAAAGGACAAGGACTCTGAGAATGCTTCACCCGTAAGGGTGCCAATGGTGGTGTGTGAGAGGCTCGAGGACTCCGACTCCGGTCGGAGCCTCATGTCAGTAGTCTCCACCAATTCTGAGCGCAAGAGGCGCTACGTGAGCGCGCTCTCTTCGAGCGGCTCAGAAGGGGATGCTTCGCCGCTCAAGACCTCGGCGATCCCCAAAAGAGGACGTAGCCGCCCGCCCACAACAGGCGAACATGTGGGGCTGTGGCAGGCCAAAAAGGAATTGATCGCGAAGGAGAAGGAGGACAAGGCTCTGCAGGAGCAGAAGGAGCTCATCTTGTCCTCGCGGAATGTCCGTCCGCGCGAAACATCGCGGCTCTCCATCACGTCATACGAGGACGAAGACAAGAGGGAAGCCTCGGCCGCTGCGTTACTAAAGCGGGCCGAGAGGGATTACGGGCTGATCAGGGACTCGATAAAAAAGTCCAAGAATATGAAAGGGACCACAAAGAAAGACATGAAGGAGGCCGCCGATGATATGAGGGAGGTTGTCGACGAACTCCATCGGCGGACGGCCAATGATGAAAACCGTCGGCTCCTTAGGGAGAACGAACGCCTTCGTTCTCAACTTAAGGAGCTGATGGAGGACATGGCCGCCGACCGAGCGGAAGCCAGAGCGCGGATGGCACAGGGACTGGCTCCAAGAGCTCTGCCAGCCCCTGCTGCTCCGGCTGCTCCGACGACACCGGACCTGACACAGCTCAGCAGTTGGTTCGACGAAAGGGATCGATCGCTCGTCCAACAGCTGAGCTTCATGATGGACGCGAAGATCGAGGGGCTGCAGGTGGACGGACGTCTTCTTCCTCCCAAGCGCCATCGCCCCCCGCTAGCGGCAGACAGTGCGCGGGATGCCCCTCAGGTGGAGGAGGCCCCGCAGGCCGCGACCGGGGCGGCGAAGAAGAGAAAGAAGAAAAATAATAAGAAGAAGAAAAGTTCCCCACCTGCGGCGAACTCGGAGCCCGATCCGACGTCCGGCAGTACCCGACCCCAGACGAGGGGGACGGGGAACAGGGACACGGGAAGGGCCCAACCAGATTTGACGGTGCGGGAGGCGCCTCGTCAGCCTCCTCCACCAACCACCGGACATAACAATGCTCCCTGGACTGCAGTTATGGGGAAGGGAACCAAGCGCAAGGCCCAAAGAGCGCAGAGGGCCGCGCAACGGGACCCTCCTCCGGCTCCCCGTCAGCCCCAGTCTCAGCGCACACAGAGGAGGCAGCAGCAGCCCACCACGGTACGGCTGCGCGCACCCAAGACGGCTGCGGTGATGATAAAGCTGCAGCCGGGGTCGGAGGCGTCGGGCCTGACATACAAGGAGGTCATGACCAAGGCCAAGCAAGGCCTGGACCTACCGAGCCTGGGGATAGAGAGCGGCCTTAGAGTCAAGATTGCGGCCACGGGAGCCCGGATCTTTCAACTCCCGGGCTCCGCCAGTGGCGACAAGGCGGACTCTTTGGCCGCCAAACTGAAGGAGCTCCTCCCGCAGGACGGGATATACGTCTCCAGGCCGGAGAAGAAGGCGGACTTCCGAGTGTCAGGGTTCGACGACTCCACGACCCCGGAAGAGATCCAGGCTGCCGTCGCAAGGCTTGGCGACTGCCCACTGGATCAAGTCAAGGTCGGGGTGATCCGCGAGGACAGATCGGGGCTGTGCTCCGTCGTAGTAAACTGTCCAGTGGCAGTCGCCAAGAAGGTGGAAAACGGCGGCAGACTCATCGTCGGCTTTCTGTCGACGCAAGTCAAGATGCTGCCGGCGCGCACAATGCGCTGTTTCCGGTGCCTGCAGCCGGGGCACGTACGGGACAAGTGCAAAGCAGAGGTCGACCGCAGCAGACAATGCTACCGCTGCGGTCAAATAGACCACATCGCGAGAGAGTGCACCGCAGCAGTCCCGTACTGCTCCATATGCGCGATGGCCGGAAAACCGGCACAGCACAGCGTCGGCAGCAGGGCTTGCGCCGTCGCCTTCAAGCCGCTCAAGCCCAAAAGAGGACAGCCTGCAGCCCGCACAGAACAAGAGCAGCAGGCCCAGGCCCCAGTTCCCGAGAGCGCCCAGGGCGCTGATACGGCAGCGGGCAATCACGTGGAGACCCAGATGACCGTTCCTTAATGGACCACACCCCGCTGAAGTTTCTCCAGGGAAACATCAACCACTGTGCCAGGGCTCAGAACCTTCTCTTTCAGAGCCTGACACAGTGGGGGGTTCATTTGGCGGTGGTGTCGGAACCCTATTATGTTCCCCCAGACGGCGACTGCTGGGTGGGGGACCTCTCGGGCACGGCAGCCATAGTGAGACGACCGAGTGCGGGTGCCCCTCCCTTTGGTACCATCTCCAGAGGGACGGGGTACGTTGCAGCAGTGGTGGGGGAGATAGTAGTCATCTCCGTATACTTCTCCCCCAACAAGGCGCTAGCCGAGTTCGAGGGGTTCCTCGCTCAGCTTGGAGCCCTGGTGGAACAATGCCGACCTCGACCCGTGCTAGTCGCCGGGGATCTCAATGCCAAATCCATAGCATGGGGATGTCCGGGGACGGATGCGCGGGGCGAGGCGGTAGAGGAATGGTTGCTGGGTACGGGGTTGTCCGTGGCCAATGTGGGCCAGGAGCTGACCTGCGTCCGGGCACAGGGCGGATCCATCGTGGATGTCACATTCACATGCCCCGCCCTGGCCAGTAGGCTTGAGGGATGGAGGGTGCTCGTCGCGGAGGAGACTCTGTCCGACCACCGGTACATCCGGTACTGCATGAAGCCGAGACGGGGGGCCCAGACCAACTCGGGCCCCAGGGACACACGGAGGGACCCTCCTAGGTGGAGTTTAAAGTCCCTCGACGTGGAGCTCCTCCAGGAGGCGGCGCTCGTCCAGACTTGGCTCTCCGAGTCGAGGGGCGATGCCAGCGTGGATGAGCAGGCAGACCGGCTCCGGAGAGCCATGTCCATGGTCTGCGACGCCTCCATGTCGCGCTTAAAGGGCAGTCCCAACCGTCGCCGGCGCCAGGTGTACTGGTGGTCGGCCGAAATAGCGGAACTCCGCCGCGCCTGCGTTGCGGCCAGACGGGCCTTCACCCGAAGCCGCCGCAGGGGGCGAAGAGACGTCGCGCGAGAGGAGTCTCTCTACGCGACGTATAGGGAGAAGTGCGCGGCCCTCAAGGTCGCCATTGCCCGGGCCGTGGATGAGGCCCGAAAGGAGTTGCTGGAGCTCCTAGACCGAGACCCGTGGGGGAGGCCCTATCACATGGTGCGGAACAAGCTCCGCCCATGGTCCCCCCCGCTGACGGAGACGCTCCAGCCAGATCTATTACGGTCTATAGTTTCCTCCCTGTTCCCTACCAGGGCAGACCATCAGCCCCCACCGATGGTGCCTGCTTGGTTCGTCGACAACCAAGATCCACAGGTGCCACCGGTGACCAGGGAGGAGCTAGAGTCCGTAATGGACAAGCTGAAGGGCAAGTCCACGGCCCCGGGCTTGGATGGGATCCACGCCAAGGTCTGGATCCTCTCCTTTGATGCCTTCGAGGAGTGGTTGAGGAGGATTTTCAACGCCTGCCTGTCCCAAGCTACGATTCCACGGACGTGGAAGACGGGCAGGCTGGTCCTCCTCCAGAAAGGCGGACGTCCGGCCGACTCCCCCTCTGCCTACCGGCCCATCGTTCTCATTGATGAGGTCGCGAAGCTATTTGAGAGGGTGGTAGCCGACCGGATCACCAAGCATCTTGAGGGAGAGGGCCCAGATCTGGCGGACAATCAGTTCGGGTTCCGCAGGGAAAGGTCGACGGTGCATGCGATCCGTCAGCTTAAGTCCCTATCGCAGGAAGCCGTCTCCAGCGGCGGGGTGCTCATGGCGGTGTCCCTTGACATCGCCAACGCATTTAACACCCTGCCCTGGAACTGCATTAAAGAGGCGCTGCGGCGTCACGGCGTTCCGCTGTATCTGCGCCGCATCATAGGGGCGTACCTGACGGATCGCAGCGTCAGGTACCCGACTCGTGAGGGATGGGAGACTAGGGAGATGACTTGTGGGGTTCCACAGGGGTCGGTCCTCGGGCCGCTCCTGTGGAACATAGGTTATGACTGGGTCCTGCGCGGCCAAAATCTACCCGGCGTGAGCTTGATATGTTACGCCGACGACACGCTGGTGGCCGCGCGGGGCAATACTTATCGTCGTGCTGCAATGCTCGCCACTGCGGGCACGGCACATGTGGTGCGCAGGATTAAGGCGCTGGGCCTTGAGGTGGCGCTTAACAAGTCCGAGGCGTTGTGCTTCCGCGGCCCTCGGACCTCGCTGCCTCCAGACGCCCACATCATTGTCGGAGGTGCTCGCATCGCTGTCGGGGAGACCATGCGATACCTAGGCTTGGTCCTCGACGGCAGATGGGATTTCGGAGAGCACTTCCGGCAAATGATGCCCAAGGTATTGGCCACAACAAAGGCCCTTGGGCGACTGATGCCCAATCTAGGCGGGCCAGGGGTGCCTAGCAGACGCCTCTACTGCAACGTGGTCCGCTCCATGATGCTGTATGGAGCCCCGATATGGGCCGACGCTCTGAACAGCCGCAATATTCCACTATTGCGGCGGCCTCAAAGAGCGTTGGCCATCAAGATCATTCGGGGCTACTCTACGGTATCATGCGACGCGGCCTGCATGATAGCGGGGTCGGTTCCCTGGGACCTGGATGCTCGAGCCCTCGCGTCCCTCTTTACATGGCGCGAGGAGCGAAGAGCCCGGGGCCAGCGAACCGCCCCGACCGAGTTACGAGCGAAGAGGCGTCTGCTGGACGCCGAATCAATAGAGACGTGGAGGTCAAGGCTGGAGAACCCACGATACGGCCGGCGGACGATCGAGGCTATCCGTCCGGTGTTGGCCGAATGGCTGAACAGGGGTCGCGGCAACATCTCCTACCGGTTGACGCAGGTACTCTCGGGGCATGGCAGCTTCGGGTGGTATCTGTGTCGCATAACCGGTAGCGAGCCGGACCCCAGATGCCATCACTGCGGCGGATGCCTCGAAGAGTCCGCCCAGCACGCGCTAGAGGAGTGCCCAGCCTGGGCCTCCGAGAGGACTGACCTGACCAGGGTGGTAGGTGGTGACCTGTCGCTGCCGGCGCTCGTTCGCACGATGGTCGGCAGCGACAGGGCGTGGCAGGCGGTCCTCAAATACTGCGAGGAAATCATGGAGAAGAAAGAGGCGGCGGAGAGGGTACGGGAGGCACTTTCCAATCCCGACAACCCCATCCGTCGCCCACGCAGGATTGGACAAAGGAGGAGGGCCTTCGCCAGAGGCCTTCCTACCTGAACCGGATGTGACGCCCGGACGGCCGCTTGAGGGAGCTAGCCGTCCATCATTCCAAGGCGAGAGCGGTGTTGTGATGTGTTCCCGCACACCGCTCCAAGACATAACTATTAAGGTGAGCGAGGGGTGGCTCTTTACACCACTCCTTGCAAATGTAGGAGATAGAGGCCTATCATCTAAGGCCGGACGTCGCTGTGGGTCGGTGAGGCGGACTCTACTGTACCTCCGACCCCAGCTCATGACGGGAAGAGGAACACCCCGGTGGTTTTAGTCGGGGCAGGTCCGACACACCGGGGGAGCGGCCCCCACTGCTCCCCTGACGGTCCGTAGGGATTTCCACCGGGTTAACAAAAAAAAAAAAAAAAAAAAGGTTAGGTTAGGTTGGGGTGCGAAGTTGGTCTCACCTCCTCGTGGTGCACCCTGGGCAACAATAGGCAGTAATGTTATAGGCATTGCTGGCTATTGGCGAAGAGGACCAACAATTCCCTCTCCCACCTTTCCCTTTCCCTGCATTCCTCTCTCGTCTCTCTTATCCTTCCCCAGCCATTCCTCCCACTCACATCCCATCCCCACTTACTCCCGTCTTCCCCAATTCCAGGCCAGCTGTGTTAGGGTTATCTGTTAGGGATTTTATGTTAGGCTATGTTAGGCGACGTATGTTTCTTGTATTGTATTCCCCCCTTCTTCTTCTGTTATCTTTTGTCTTCCTATTTCTTCCCCTTCTATTCTTTTCTTCTTTTCTTCACTTTCAACCCCAGTGAGATGCATGTAAATTCGATGAATGGTAAATCAAATATGGAGCAAGCACAAGGACAAATCAAACTACCCCAGGAGGGTACCGGTCGCTCTGCGGCCGGAGAATCCCTCCCAGTGCGGGAACTTCGTTCTCGCACTGGCAGCCCCGCGTTTTCTGGGGGGGGCAACCGAGTGCTTGGCGGTAGGGCCGACTCCCCTACCGCACCGACGACCACGGCGATCCAAAAGGACTCTGTTTGCACACGTGAGATTTCGGTCCGCTTAGAGCGGATGGAGGACTCTGACTCCGGTCAGAGCCTCGTGACATTGGGCTCCAGCTCAACTTTGGAGCGTAAGCGCTCATATAAGAGCGCCCAGTCCATGTCGGACTGTGACTCGGACGGGGACGCGCCTGCCAAATTCTTGGCGCTCCCCCGACGATCTAGAGGCAGGCCCCCTACCCATGGGAAACATGTTGGGTTGTGGGAGGCGAAAAAGGCACTTACTGCCGAAAGGAAGGCCGAGGAAGAGCGCCTGGCTTGCCAGGAACTCCTACTCACGAAGCGTAGCGTGCGTCCCCGCCTCACGTCGCGGCTTTCAGCGACCGCATCAGAGGACGAGGGTGAAACATGTTACGCCCGTATGAAGAACATCGGCCGTAACCTTGACGTCATTGGCGACGGACTCGTCAAGTCCAAGAACGTCAAGGGTACGGTCGTACATGATGTGAAGGCCGCTATGGCGGCCATTAAGGAGGACCTAGAGGTTATTGTTAGGAGTAAGGTCTCGGAGGAGGTGAGGAAAGTTCATAATGAGAACACCCGCCTCCGAGAAGAAGTCCGAGATCTAAGAGAGATAGTGGTCGCCATGCGCGCGCGCGAGCGTGAGCTGGCTCTGCGGGGGATAGAGGTGCCACCAATGTCGGCAGACCCTTCTCCCGCCCAACAACAGGATATGACTCAGACCCCCGGCTTTGCCGAGCTTCGCTCTATGCTCGGTGAGGTCGTGGGGTCCATGAAGGTGATGCAGCAGCGGCAGGAGGCAATGGAGAACCAACTCCTGCGCCCGCCGCTGCAGCATGAGAGGGTGTCTTACGCGGCGAAGTCAGCCGCGCGGAAGCCCCGGCCGAAGCCGGCCGGCGGCGCCGCGGAGGACGCCCCTCACACGGATGAGACAGAAGCAGGGCGGAGCTCTCACCCCGACCCCAAACCCCCCAAAGGTAAGGGCAAGGGGAAGAAGACCCGCCCTGCTCCCAACGTTGACTCGGTGGCGGAGTTCCCGCCCTTAGGAGAACCCCAAGTCGCCGGCCATAGTGGCGACTGGGCGACGGCCGGGCGAGACGGCAAACATAGGCCGAATCGCCCCGCCAGACAGAAGAAGGGCCCCACTAGGGAGGCCCCAAAGGAAAAGAAGCCGCGCAAGCGGATCCGCACCCGAAAGCCAAAGGACGCAGTCGTCTCTTTTAAGCTGCTTCCGGGTGCCAAGGAGCGAGGTGTCTCCCTCCGGGATGTGCTAATAACAGCCCGCAGGGAGATGCAACGAGCGATGGGAGAAGCAGGTGCACAGGAAGCACACTTGTCGGGCACCCTCTCTGATGCCAGACTGGTACACATTCCTGGGCCGCCCGAGGAGGCCGCGAAGAAGGCCGACCTCTTGTATGGCAAACTTAAGGCCATCCTTCCGGAGACGGATGTCAAGGTGACCCGACCCGTGAAGTGCGTAAGCCTTCGCGTGTCGGGCCTGGACGACTCCGTCGAAAAGGAGGATGTCCTTTCGTCCATCAAGATGGTCGGCAACTGCATGGAGGCGCGGGCTCACCTGGCCGAGCACATTCGGGTGAGTGAGGTCCGCATCAGCACGTTCGGTGTCGGCGTATGCTGGGCCACTTGTCCAGCCGATGTCGCCGAAATGGTGCTAAAATATGGGTTAGAGATCGGCTGGATAAGGGCCCAGGTCAAAATGGTGGAGCCTCGCGTGCTCCGGTGTTTCCGTTGTTGGGAGCCGGGGCACGTGAGTGAAAAGTGTAGAGCCGGCACGGACCGAAGCGGACTGTGCCTCCGATGTGCGCAGCCGGGTCACAAGGCCCAGGAATGTGACAGTCGAGCCTATTGCGTGCTGTGCGCCGCTGTGAGCAAACCCGCCGGCCATCGCGTCGGCAGCCCAGCGTGCGCCGCCGCAAAACGGCCGACAAGGAGAAGAGGGGGTGCCTATTTTAGAGGCGCCCGCCTTGCCGCCTCCGCGGCAAAGGAGACGCAGCAGCAGGAGGACACAATCTCCGCTGTGCCGCGGGAGGAGGACCTCATCTCACATAGGTCCTCCCACGGAGTGTCGGGCAGCTCGGCTGAGGGGCCAGCTGCTTAGACCATACTCCGGTGGTGTAGTGTGTGGTCCCACACACCACAAGGCGGTGGGGAGGCGAATCATCTGCTTCCCCTACATTCAAGGCTGCCCGTAATGGAGCAACGCGCAGGGCCGGGCTCTGGGAAGGCGAGTAGCCATGCCCCTCGGCCCTAGTGCGCTCGGTGGACCACCCCGGGGGTTTTAGTCGGTAAAAGTCCGGCATACCGGGAGAGTGGCCCTCACCACTCCCCTGACGATCCTACGAGGATTTCCCCCGGGTAACAAAAAAAAAAAAAAAAGGTTAGGTTAGGTTAGGTTAGCTCGGGGTGCGAAGTTGGTCTCACCTCCTCGTGGTGCACCCTGGGCAACAATAGGCAGTAATGTTTATAGGCATTGCTGGCTATTGGCGAAGAGGACCAACAATTCCCTCTCCCACCTTTCCCTTTACCTTGTATTCCCGTCTCGAATCTCTTATCCTTCCCCAGTTATTTCTCCCACTCACATCCTATCCCCACTTACTCCCGTCTTCCCCAACTCCAGGATATTCATGTTAGGTTTCTTTGTTAGAATTATGTGTTAGGTTATGTTAGGCGACGAATGATTTCTCTCTATTGTTTTCCCCCCTTCTTCTTCTTTATATCTTTACTCTTCTTCTTCCCCCCTTTATTCACTTCCCCCTTTCTTCTATTTAAACCCCTGATGATGTATGAAAATTCGATGAACGTTAAATAAAAAATGATGAAAGCACAAAGTAAACAGGAACTACCCCAGGAGGGTACCGGCCGCTCCGCGGTCGGAGAATCCCTCCCAGGGCGGGTGCTTCGGTCCCGCTCTGGCAGCCCCTTGTTCTCTGGGGGGGGCAACTCTGTGCTTCACAGCGGAACTTCCTCCGCTGTCCCGACGACCCATGCTTCCCACACGGTACCCGATTTTGCCGGTGATAAGGAGTTGATGATTGTGCTCGACCGTCTCGAGGACTCGGACTCTGCTACGAGCCTCATGACGGTCGATTCAGGAGGTTTGAAGCGCTCATACCTTAGTGCGCATTCAACAGACGGAGAATCTGACGGGGAGGTGCCTGCCAAGACCTTGGCCCTCCCCCAAAGATCTAGAGGACGTCCCCCAACCCACGGCCGCCACGTGGGCCTTTGGGAGGCAAGGAAGAAGGTCCTTAAGGAACAAAAGGATGAAGAGGAACGCCAGGCGGCTAAGGAGCTCCTCATGACGGCGCGCAGCGCGCGTCCCCACCTCACGTCACGGCTTTCCGGCATGACCTCTGAGGAGGAGGACCCGTCCGCGTACGCCATCCAAAAGAGGATCGACAACAACGCGGACTCTGTCATCCAGTACGCGTTGAAGTCTAGTAACCTTAAAGGTACCATTGTTAGGGACATCAAGGTCGCCATGGCGGCCATAAAGGACGATGTAGGAGATCTTGTCGAACGGCGCGTCTCAGGCGAAGTGAAAAAACTCCACTCGGAGAACACCCGCCTTCGAGACGAAGTCAAGATCCTCCGTGAGGAGTTGGTCGCCATGCGCGGCCGAGAAAGGAAGTTGTGCGATCGATTGGGGATTAGCCCCTTCGATCTAGACGAGGAACCCCCGCCCGCTCCTGCCAGCGAGTCCCATAGCTCGCTGCTCCAGGAGTTGGGCAGGATGATGGACCAGCGGTTCGAGGCGTATGAGCGCAAGCAGCTCCGCCCGCCGCTGGCCCATGAGGAGAAGGCGTCCTACGCGGCGAAATCGGCCGCGCGGAAGCCCCGGCCGAAGCCGGCCGGTGGCGCCGCGGAAGACGCCCCCAACCCGGACGTGACCGGGACAGGGCGGAGCTCTCACCCCGACCCCAAACCCTCCAAGGGCAAGGGCAAGGGGAAGAAGACCCGCCCTGCCGCTCCCAATGTTGACTCGATGGCGGACTTCCCGCCCTTAGGAGAGCCCCAAGTCGCCGGCCACAGTGGCGACTGGGCGATGGCCGGGAAGGATGGCAAACATAGGCCGAACCGCCCCGCCAAGCAGAAGAAGGCCCCTGCAAAGGAGGCCCCGAAGGCCAAAAAGCCGCGGAAGCGAGTCCGCACCCGGAAGCCGAAAGACGCAGTCGTCTCATTTAAGTTGCTTCCGGGCGCGAAGGAACGTGGTGTCTCCCTCCGGGATGTTCTCAAAACAGCCCGCAGGGAGATGCAAAGAGCGTTGGGGGAGGCAGGGGCGCAATCTGCGTTCTTGTCGGGCACCCTCTCCGATGCGAGGCTGGTCCACATTCCTGGGCCGCCCGAGGAGGCCGCGAAGAAGGCCGACCTCTTGTATGGCAAACTTAAGGCCATCCTTCCGGAGACGGAAGTCAAGGTGACCCGACCCGTGAAGTGCGTAAGCCTTCGCGTGTCGGGCCTGGACGACTCCGTCGAAAGGGAGGATGTCCTTTCGTCCATCAAGATGGTCGGCAACTGCATGGAGGCGCGGGCTCACCTGGCCGAGCACATTCGGGTGAGTGAGGTCCGCTTCGGCACGTTCGGCGTCGGCGTATGCTGGGCCACTTGTCCAGCCGATGTCGCCGAAATGGTGTTGAAATATGGGATAGAGATCGGCTTTACAAGGGCCCAGGTCAAAATGGTGGAGCCTCGCGTGCTCCGGTGTTTCCGTTGTTGGGAGCCGGGGCACGTGAGTGAGAAATGTAGAGCCGGCACGGACCGAAGCGGACTGTGCCTCCGATGTGCGCAGCCGGGTCACAAGGCCCAGGAATGTGACAGTCGTGCCTATTGCGTGCTGTGCGCCGCTGTGAGCAAACCCGCCGGCCATCGCGTCGGCAGCCCAGCGTGCGCCGCCGCAAAACGGCCGACTAGGAGAAGAGGGGGTGCCTATTTTAGAGGCGCCCGCCTTGCCGCCTCCGGGGCAATGGAGACGCAGCAGGAGGACACAATCTCCGCTGTGCCGCGGGAGGAGGACCTCATCTCACATAGGTCCTCCCACGGAGTGTCGGGCAGCTCGGCTGAGGGGCCAGCTGCTTAGACCATACTCCGGTGGTGTAGTGTGTGGTCCCACACACCACAAGGCGGTGGGGAGGCAAATCATCTGCCTCCCCTACATTCAAGGCTGCCCGTAATGGGGCAACGCGCAGGGCCGGGCTCTGGGAAGGCGAGTAGCCATGCCCCTCGGCCCTAGAGCGCTCGGTGGACCACCCCGGGGGTTTTAGTCGGTAAAAGTCCGGCATACCGGGGGAGTGGCCCTCACCACTCCCCTGACGATCCTATGAGGATTTCCCCTGGGTAACAAAAAAAAAAAAAAAAAAAAAAAAAAAAAAAAAAAAAAAGGTTAGGTTAGCTCGGGGTGCGAAGTTGGTCTCACCTCCTCGTGGTGCACCCTGGGCAACAATAGGCAGCAATGTTTTTCTTTTTAGGCATTGCTGGCTATTGGCGAAGAGGACCAACAATTCCTTCTCCCATCTCCCCCTTTACCTTGTATTCCCGTCTCGTCTCTTTCATCCCTTCTCAGTTATTACTCCCACTCCTATCCCATCCCCACTTACTCCCGTCTTCCACAACTCCAGGTTCATTATGTTAGGTCTTTTGATAGGTTTCTTTCTGTTAGGTTATGTGAGGCGATGTATGACTTATTCTATTGTTTTCCCCCCTTCTTCTCTTTATGACTTTCTTCTTCGTTTTTCCTCCTCCCTTTTCTATCTCTTCTTCTTTCTCTCTTCATTTTCAACCCCAGCGTGATGCGTGTAAATTTGATGAGTGTAAAATGAAAAATGGATAAAGCATTGAGTTCAACAGTATTACCCCAGGAGGGTACCGGTCGCTCCGCGGCCGGAGAATCCCTCCCAGTGCGGGAGCTCCGTTCTCGCACTGGCAGCCCCTCGTTCTCTGGGGGGGGCAAACCAATGCTTGGCGGTAGGGCCGACTCCCCTACCGCTCCGACGACCACGGCTACCCACACGGTTTCCGATCTTGCAGAACGAAGAGAGCTCCGGGTTTCTCTGGAGCGCCTGGAGTTAGACTCGGACGATTCGGCATCCAGCCAGATGTCCTACAGATCCGGCTCGCTGGAGCGAAAGCGGTCATACCGCTCGTTCTGCTCGGACAGCGAGCCGGACATAGACGTACCCGCCAAATTTGTGGCGGTCCCCGAACGGGGAAGAGGTAGGCGCTTCACGACCGGCCAATATGTCGGCTTGCGGGCGGCAAAGAAGGAGTTGCTCGCTGCTGAGAAGGAGGAGGAGCGGCGACGACAGGAGTTGGACCTCCTTGAAACGGCGCGGAGCGCCCGCCCTCGCCAAACGTCGAGACTCGACGTGGTCGAGGTTGAGGGGACCTCCGTGCACACTCAGAAGGAGGTCATAGAGAGAAACTTCGAGATACTGTCGGAGTGTATCTCGAAGTCCACCAACCTCAAAGGTACGGTGGCTAGGGACATGAAGGCCGCCATGACGGCCATCAAGGAGGCAATAGAGGTCGTGATCTCGGCCACCGTAACGGAAGAGACCCGGAAACTCCACCGGGAGAACAAACGGTTACGGGAGGTCGTGCGCGATCTCCAGGAGGACATGGCCGCCATGCGTGCCGAGTTCCGCCAAGAAAGATATCGGGGCCCCATGCAAACATACGCATCGGGTGGCCCTGACAAACCCACCCAAGAAGACCACTCCCCCTCCTCCGACATGGATGTCCTCAAACAAACCATGCTCGAGATGGTGGGGCAGATGCGTTCAATGAACGCTAGGCTGGAGGCGGCGGAGAGACGCTCATTGCGTCCTTCGCTGCAATCGGAGAGAGCACCCCGCACGGCGGGGTCGGCTGCGCGGAAGGCCAAGCCCAAGCCGGTCGCCCCCGTCGAGGGGGACACCCTCCCCGACATGGACATGACAGAGCCGGGGCACCACTCGACCCCTGTCCCCCCCAAGCCCGTCAAAGGCAAGGGAAAGGGCAAGGGAAAGAGAAGCGCCCCAGCCCAAAACCCGGACGAGACAAATCCCGAGGCCCCGTTCCCACCTACGACATCGTCCCAGGATTCCCCCTGGACAGAGGTGGGCAAGAACGGGAGGCCGAAAAGGGTCAAACAGAAGAAGGCAGAGAAGACCCCTAAAAAGGCGCCTCCTCCCCCCCAGAAGAAGAAGCGGAAGGCGAAGCGTCGCACGGTTCGGCAGCCCAAAACGGCAGCCGTCGTGCTGACAATAAAGCCGGACGCTGCAAAAAAGGGTGTAAACTTCGCGACCGTCCTTGGTGCCGCCCGTCGTCAGGTCACAACCGTCCTCAGCGACCAGGGCATCAAGGAGGCGCATATGCGAAAGACGCTCACCGAGGCACGCATCCTCGTGATCCCCGGCGAGCCAGAGGAGGCCGGCAAAAAGGCGGATGCCCTAGTCCGCAAATTTCGCGAGGTCCTCCCAGATGACGTAAAGGTTGAACGCCCCTACAAGCGTGTCGACCTAAAATTATCCGGGCTGGATGACTCCGTTACCTCGGCGGAAATCCAGTCCGCGATAAAATGGAAGGCGGGGGTCGACAAGGAGCAAGTCCGGGTCAGCCCCATAAAGTGGACAACGTTCGGCGGTGGTGTGTGTTGGGTAACTTGCCCAGCCCCCGCTGCCGAAACAATTATGAAGAGTGGGCTCCAGGTCGGGCTGGTCTTCGCCCAGATCCAACTGCTGGAGTCCCGCGTGCTCAGATGCTTCCGCTGCTGGGAGCCTGGGCACGTGGGCATGAAGTGTCGGGCCTCCATCAACAGGAGCGCCCAATGTTTTAGGTGTGGGCAGGAGGGGCACAAATCCCAATCCTGCACGGCCCCGAAGGCCCATTGCACGGTGTGCGCCGCCGCGTCCTTACCGGCGGGCCACCGGGCCGGCAGCCCGGCTTGCGCCGCGGCAAAGAGGCCGATTAGGAGAAGGCGATTGGACGCTGGCCAACCTGGCGAGCGCGTCATCGGCGCAGTGGACAGGGAAGAGACCCCAGCGACAGCTCCACCGTCGCTTTTGGGGGCCTTCTCTCAAGGAGCAGCTGGCAGCCAGCCTGAGGGGGCGCCGGCCAGCACTTAATGCTCCAGTGGTGTGTGTGTGCTTCTGCACACCACTAGACGAAGGGGTCGTGGGTAAACTCCGCCGACCACCCCTATATATTCAGACGACGCCCACAGGGCGAAACGCGCGCCTGGCTGAGGGATGCGACCTATAGCAATATCTGGGCCAGGCGCAAACTGCGAGCGAAGGAAGCACCCCGGGGGTTTTAGTCGGTAGGAGTCCGGCATACCGGGGGAGTGGCCCTCACCACTCCCCTGACGATCCAATGCAGGATTTCCCCCGGGTTAACAAAAAAAAAAAAAAAAAAAAAAAAAGGTTAGGTTAGCTCGGGGTGCGAAGTTGGTCTCACCTCCTCGTGGTGCACCCTGGGCAACAATAGGCAGCAATGTTTTTCTTTTTAGGCATTGCTGGCTATTGGCGAAGAGGACCAACAATTCCTTCTCCCATCACCCCCCTTTACCTTGTATTCCCGTCTCGTCTCTTTCATCCCTTCTCAGTTATTACTCCCACTCCTATCCCATCCCCACTTACTCCCGTCTTCCCCAACTCCAGGCCAGTTGTGTTAGGTTTATCTGTTAGGGACTTTATGTTAGGTAATGTTAGGACGACGAATGCTTTTCTCTATCTCTATTCCCCCCTTCTTCTACTTTATATCTTTATTCTTCTTCTCCCCCCTTTTATGTTCCCCCCTCTTTTCTTTACTTTCAACCCCAGAAGATGTACGAAAATCTGATGAATGCTACAACGACCATGATGCAAGCACAAGGACCAATCGAATTACCCCAGGAGGGTACCGGCCGCTCCGCGGCCGGAGAATCCCTCCCAGTGCGGGAACTCCGTTCTCGCACTGGCAGCCCCGCGTTCTCTGGGGGGGGCAACCAAGTGCTTGGCGGTAGGGCCGACCCCCCTACCGCACCGACGACCCACGCTTTGAACACGGACTCAGCTTGCTTGAGAAAGGTTTCTGTTCGTTTAGAACGAATGGAGGACTCCGACTCCGGTCGGAGCCTCGTGACGGTGGCTTCCGGCGCATCATCTGACCGGAAGCGCACCTATTTGAGTGCGCAGTCGAGCGACTGCGAATCTGAGGGGGAGCTGCCTGCCAAGACCTTGGCGCTCCCCCAAAGAGGACGAGGACGCCCCCCTACCCACGGCCGCCAAGTGGGTATGTGGGAGGCAAGGAAAAAGCTCCTCGCGGAGCAGAAGGAGGAAGAGGACCGCCTTGCGGCAAAGGAGCTCCTCGCAACGGCGCGGAGCGCACGTCCCCGCCTCACGTCGCGGCTTTCCGGCATGACCTCTGAGGAGGAGGACTCGTCGGCGTACGCCCTCCGAGAGAGGATAGGCCGGAACTTAGAACAGTTGAATCAATCTGTCCTAAAATCCGGCAACATCAAAGGGACTGTCATTAGGGATGCGAAGACCTACATGGCAGAAATAAAAACTGACGTAGAGGAGCTCGTAGCGTCCCGTGTCTCAGACGAGGTTCGAAAAGTTCACAACGAGAACTCTCGTCTTCGAGCCGACCTACGAGACCTCAGAGAGGAGCTCGCCGCCATGCGCGCCAGAGAGCGAAAGCTGTGCGAGCGATTGGGCATAAGCCCATATGATTTGGATGAGGCACCCCTGCCCACTCCTGTCGGCGAGACTCAGAACTCGCTGCTCCAGGAGCTGGGCAGGATGATGGACCAGCGGTTCGAGGCGTATGAGCGCAAGCAGCTCCGCCCGCCGCTGGCCCATGAGGAGAAGGCGTCCTACGCGGCGAAGTCTGCCGCGCGGAAGCCCCGGCCGAAGCCGGCCGGCGGCGCCGCTGAGGACGCCACAAACCCGGACGTGACCGGGCCAGGGCAGAGCTCTCACCCCGACCCCAAACCCTCCAAGGGCAAGGGCAAGGGGAAGAAGACCCGCCCTGCGCCCACCCTTGATTTGGACTCGGCGGCGGAATTCCCGCCCCTCGCAGATCCTCAAGCCGCCGGCACAAGCGCCGATGACTGGCAACGAGTGGGCAAGGACGGGAAGGCCGTCCGCCCTAAGAAGAAGAGGGCCCCCCCAAAGGAGGCCCCTAAGGCCAAGGAGAAGCCGCGTAAGCGGCGCCGCGCCCGGCAGCCGAAGACCGCTGTGGTCTCATTCAAGCTGCTGCCGGGTGCGAAGGAGCGAGGGACCACCCTTGAGGGGGTTCTAAGAGCCGCTCGGTCCCAAATGGGTACGGCGATGTTTGACGTGGGTGCCAAGGATGCATATCTCCGCGGCACCCTGACCGACGCCCGAGTGATCCACATTCCGGGCCCCCACGAGGAGGCCCAGAAGAAGGCAGACCGTCTTTGTGATCTGCTTAAGGCCGTCCTCCCAGCGACGGACGTCAAGGTGACCCGGCCCGTGAAGTGCGTGAGCCTTCGCGTGTCGGGCCTGGACGACTCCGTCACGAAGGAGGACGTGTTTTACGCCATAAAGGCGGTCTGCCAACTGACGGACGGGCAGGCTCATCTGGCCGAGCACATAAAGGCCAGCGAAGTCCGCTTCGGTACCTTCGGGTTAGGGGTATGCTGGGTCACTTGCCCAGTCGAGGTCGCCAACCTGGCGATGGAACGAGGCGTAATGGTCAACGGCTGGGCACAAGCCCAGCTCCGCCTAATGGAGCCTCGCGTGCTCCGGTGTTTCCGCTGTCTGGAACCCGGGCACGTGAGCCAAAAGTGTAGGTCCAATATTGACCGAAGCGGACTTTGCCACCGCTGTGCTAAGCCGGGCCACAAGGCCCAAGAGTGCGACGGGCGGGCCTATTGTCTTGTCTGCGCCGCAGCGGGCAAACCTGCCGGCCATCGCGTCGGCAACCCTGCGTGCGCGGCCGCCAAGAAGCCCGTCCGCAAACGGAGAGGGGGCGTCTATCACAGAGACGCCCCAGATGCCGCCCCCGCGGCAATGGAGACACAGGAACAGTCTCTGATTGCTCCTGTGCCGCGGGAGGAAAACCTTGCTTCAGCTCCGCCGAACTTCTTGCAAGGTTCTTCCTTAGGAGTGCCGGGCAGTCTGGCTGAGGGGCCAGCTGCTTAGGCTATACTCCCGTGGTGTTGTGTGTGGTCCCACACACCACAAGGCGGTGGGGAGGCGACCATCTGCCTCCCCTACATTCACGGTGAGCCCGTAAAGGGGCGACGCGCAGGGCCGGGCTCTGGGAAGGCGAGTAGCCATGCCCCTCGGCCCTAGAGCGCTTGACGGACCACCCCGGGGGTTTTAGTCGGTAAAAGTCCGGCATACCGGGGGGTGGCCCTCACCACTCCCTGACGATCCATGAGGATTTCCCCCGGGTAACAAAAAAAAAAAAAAAAAAAAAAGGTTAGGTTAGCTCGTTTTTTCAGTTTTTCGTGATTATCTCGAGAAGTACTTATCGGAGAGAGGAGCACGATACGTCAAAAGTCGCGTCTCGTAAGGGCGCACCCGCTGGAGCCGAAAGATGAGCAGGCCTCAATATAAAAAGATGATGAAAGTGATGATTATGTTTCACCAATGTAGTGTTTGGTCCTGTGGGTTCCAGTATTCGCGGATTCGGGATTGCGACCCCTCGGCTGATTCGCGACGATGAGCTCTCTCCGATGGTGCCAAAATTTACTATATAAAAACAAATATGTTCCTTAGATTAAGTACTTTCGGTTGCCCAATAAACTGCCACATCCGGCACTTCCGTTTTATGAATCTCGGGTTTTAAGTGTCCAGGCGGGACCCCTATTATAATCCTCCTCCTCCACAAAAGAGGGTTAGGTTAGGTTAGGTTTAGGTTAGGTTAGGTTAGGTTAGGTTAGCTCGTTTTTTCAGTTTTTCGTGATTATCTCGAGAAGTACTTATCGGAGAGAGGAGCACGATACGTCAAAAGTCGCGTCTCGTAAGGGCGCACCCGCTGGAGCCGAAAGATGAGCAGGCCTCAATATAAAAAGATGATGAAAGTGATGATTATGTTTCACCAATGTAGTGTTTGGTCCTGTGGGTTCCAGTATTCGCGGATTCGGGATTGCGACCCCTCGGCTGATTCGCGACGATGAGCTCTCTCCGATGGTGCCAAAATTTACTATATAAAAACAAATATGTTCCTTAGATTAAGTACTTTCGGTTGCCCAATAAACTGCCACATCCGGCACTTCCGTTTTATGAATCTCGGGTTTTAAGTGTCCAGGCGGGACCCCTATTATAATCCTCCTCCTCCACAAAAGAGGGTTAGGTTAGGTTAGGTTAGGTTAGGTTAGGTTAGGTTTAGGTTGGGGTGCGAAGTTGGTCTCACCTCCTCGTGGTGCACCCTGGGCAACAATAGGCAGTAATGTTTTAGGCATTGCTGGCTATTGGCGAAGAGGACCAACAATTCCTTCTCCTACGTCCCCTTTACCTTGTATTCCCGTCTCGTCTCTCTCATCCCTTCTCAGTTATTACTTCCACTCCTACCCTATCCCCACTTACTCCCGTCTTCCCCAATTCCAGGCCAGTTATGCTAGGTTATATGTTAGGGATTTTATGTTAGGTTATGTTAGGTTTGTATGTTATTCTTTTGTATTCCCCCCTTCTTCTTCTTTGCGTCTTTTGTCTTCTTTCCACCCCCTTCTATCTCTTCTACTTTATTTCTTCGTTCTTAAACTCCAGCGAGATGTATGTCAATTTGAGGAATGGTAAATCAAATATGGAGCAAGCACAAGGACAAATCAAACTACCCCAGGAGGGTACCGGTCGCTCTGCGGCCGGAGAATCCCTCCCAGTGCGGGAACTTCGTTCTCGCACTGGCAGCCCCGCGTTTTCTGGGGGGGGCAACCGAGTGCTTGGCGGTAGGGCCGACTCCCCTACCGCACCGACGACCACGGCGATCCAAAAGGACTCTGTTTGCACACGTGAGATTTCGGTCCGCTTAGAGCGGATGGAGGACTCTGACTCCGGTCAGAGCCTCGTGACATTGGGCTCCAGCTCAACTTTGGAGCGTAAGCGCTCATATAAGAGCGCCCAGTCCATGTCGGACTGTGACTCGGACGGGGACGCGCCTGCCAAATTCTTGGCGCTCCCCCGACGATCTAGAGGCAGGCCCCCTACCCATGGGAAACATGTTGGGTTGTGGGAGGCGAAAAAGGCACTTACTGCCGAAAGGAAGGCCGAGGAAGAGCGCCTGGCTTGCCAGGAACTACTACTCACGAAGCGTAGCGTGCGTCCCCGCCTCACGTCGCGGCTTTCAGCGACCGCATCAGAGGACGAGGGTGACACATGTTACGCCCGTATGAAGAACATCGGCCGTAACCTTGACGTCATTGGCGACGGACTCGTCAAGTCCAAGAACGTCAAGGGTACGGTCGTACATGATGTGAAGGCCGCCATGGCGGCCATTAAGGAGGACCTAGAGGTTATTGTTAGGAGTAAGGTCTCGGAGGAGGTGAGGAAAGTTCATAATGAGAACACCCGCCTCCGAGAAGAAGTCCGAGATCTAAGAGAGATAGTGGTCGCCATGCGCGCGCGCGAGCGTGAGCTGGCTCTGCGGGGGATAGAGGTGCCACCAATGTCGGCAGACCCTTCTCCCGCCCAACAACAGGATATGACTCAGACCCCCGGCTTTGCCGAGCTTCGCTCTATGCTCGGTGAGGTCGTGGGGTCCATGAAGGTGATGCAGCAGCGGCAGGAGGCAATGGAGAACCAACTCCTGCGCCCGCCGCTGCAGCATGAGAGGGTGTCCTACGCGGCGAAGTCAGCCGCGCGGAAGCCCCGGCCGAAGCCGGCCGGCGGCGCCGCGGAGGACGCCCCTCACACGGATGAGACAGAAGCAGGGCGGAGCTCTCACCCCGACCCCAAACCCCCCAAAGGTAAGGGCAAGGGGAAGAAGACCCGCCCTGCTCCCAACGTTGACTCGGTGGCGGAGTTCCCGCCCTTAGGAGAACCCCAAGTCGCCGGCCATAGTGGCGACTGGGCGACGGCCGGGCGAGACGGCAAACATAGGCCGAATCGCCCCGCCAGACAGAAGAAGGGCCCCACTAGGGAGGCCCCAAAGGAAAAGAAGCCGCGCAAGCGGATCCGCACCCGAAAGCCAAAGGACGCAGTCGTCTCTTTTAAGCTGCTTCCGGGTGCCAAGGAGCGAGGTGTCTCCCTCCGGGATGTGCTAATAACAGCCCGCAGGGAGATGCAAAGAGCCATGGGTGAAGTTGGCGCACAGGAAGCTTCCCTATCTGGCACCCTCTCTGATGCCAGACTAGTGCACATTCCTGGGCCGCCTGAAGAGGCAGCGAAGAAGGCCGACCTCTTGTATGAGAAACTGAAGGGCATCCTCCCGGAGACGGAAGTCAAGGTGACCCGACCCGTGAAGTGCGTAAGCCTTCGCGTGTCGGGCCTGGACGACTCCGTCGAAAGGGAGGATGTCTTTTCCTCCATCAAGATGGTCGGCAACTGCATGGAGTCGCGGGCTCACCTGGCTGAACACATACGGGTGAGCCAGATCCGCTTCAGCACATTCGGTCTCGGCGTCTGCTGGGCCACTTGTCCAGCCGATGTCGCCGAAATGGTGCTAAAATATGGGTTAGAGATCGGCTGGATAAGGGCCCAGGTCAAGATGGTGGAGCCTCGCGTGCTCCGATGTTTCCATTATTAGGAGCCGGGGCACGTGAGTGAAAAGTGTAGAGCCGGCACGGACCGAAGCGGACTGTGCCTCCGATGTGCGCAGCCGGGTCACAAGGCCCAGGAATGTGACAGTCGTGCCTATTGCGTGCTGTGCGCCGCTGTGAGCAAACCCGCCGGCCATCGCGTCGGCAGCCCAGCGTGCGCCGCCGCAAAACGGCCGACAAGGAGAAGAGGGGGTGCCTACTTCAGAGGCGCCCGCCTTGCCGCCTCCGCGGCAATGGAGACGCAGCAGCAGGAGGACACAATCTCCGCTGTGCCGCGGGAGGAGGACCTCATCTCACATAGGTCCTCCCACGGAGTGTCGGGCAGCTCGGCTGAGGGGCCAGCTGCTTAGACCATACTCCGGTGGTGTAGTGTGTGGTCCCACAAACCACAAGGCGGTGGGGAGGCGAATCATCTGCCTCCCCTACATTCAAGGCTGCCCGTAATGGGGCAACGCGCAGGGCCGGGCTCTGGGAAGGCGAATAGCCATGCCCCTCGGTCCTAGAGCGCTCGGTGGATCACCCCGGGGGTTTTAGTCGGTAAAAGTCCGGCATACCGGGGGAGTGGCCCTCACCACTCCCCTGACGATCCTATGAGGATTTCCCCCGGGTAACAAAAAAAAAAAAAAAAAAAAAGGTTAGGTTTAGGTTAGGTTAGGTTAGGTTAGGTTAGCTCGTTTTTTCAGTTTTTCGTGATTATCTCGAGAAGTACTTATCGGAGAGAGGAGCACGATACGTCAAAAGTCGCGTCTCGTAAGGGCGCACCCGCTGGAGCCGAAAGATGAGCAGGCCTCAATATAAAAAGATGATGAAAGTGATGATTATGTTTCACCAATGTAGTGTTTGGTCCTGTGGGTTCCAGTATTCGCGGATTCGGGATTGCGACCCCTCGGCTGATTCGCGACGATGAGCTCTCTCCGATGGTGCCAAAATTTACTATATAAAAACAAATATGTTCCTTAGATTAAGTACTTTCGGTTGCCCAATAAACTGCCACATCCGGCACTTCCGTTTTATGAATCTCGGGTTTTAAGTGTCCAGGCGGGACCCCTATTATAATCCTCCTCCTCCACAAAAGAGGGTTAGGTTAGGTTAGGTTAGGTTAGGTTAGCTCGTTTTTTCAGTTTTTCGTGATTATCTCGAGAAGTACTTATCGGAGAGAGGAGCACGATACGTCAAAAGTCGCGTCTCGTAAGGGCGCACCCGCTGGAGCCGAAAGATGAGCAGGCCTCAATATAAAAAGATGATGAAAGTGATGATTATGTTTCACCAATGTAGTGTTTGGTCCTGTGGGTTCCAGTATTCGCGGATTCGGGATTGCGACCCCTCGGCTGATTCGCGACGATGAGCTCTCTCCGATGGTGCCAAAATTTACTATATAAAAACAAATATGTTCCTTAGATTAAGTACTTTCGGTTGCCCAATAAACTGCCACATCCGGCACTTCCGTTTTATGAATCTCGGGTTTTAAGTGTCCAGGCGGGACCCCTATTATAATCCTCCTCCTCCACAAAAGAGGGTTAGGTTAGGTTAGGTTTAGGTTAGGTTAGGTTAGGTTAGGTTAGCTCGTTTTTTCAGTTTTTCGTGATTATCTCGAGAAGTACTTATCGGAGAGAGGAGCACGATACGTCAAAAGTCGCGTCTCGTAAGGGCGCACCCGCTGGAGCCGAAAGATGAGCAGGCCTCAATATAAAAAGATGATGAAAGTGATGATTATGTTTTACCAATGTAGTGTTTGGTCCTGTGGGTTCCAGTATTCGCGGATTCGGGATTGCGACCCCTCGGCTGATTCGCGACGATGAGCTCTCTCCGATGGTGCCAAAATTTACTATATAAAAACAAATATGTTCCTTAGATTAAGTACTTTCGGTTGCCCAATAAACTGCCACATCCGGCACTTCCGTTTTATGAATCTCGGGTTTTAAGTGTCCAGGCGGGACCCCTATTATAATCCTCCTCCTCCACAAAAGAGGGTTAGGTTAGGTTAGGTTTAGGTTAGGTTAGGTTAGGTTAGGTTAGCTCGTTTTTTCAGTTTTTCGTGATTATCTCGAGAAGTACTTATCGGAGAGAGGAGCACGATACGTCAAAAGTCGCGTCTCGTAAGGGCGCACCCGCTGGAGCCGAAAGATGAGCAGGCCTCAATATAAAAAGATGATGAAAGTGATGATTATGTTTCACCAATGTAGTGTTTGGTCCTGTGGGTTCCAGTATTCGCGGATTCGGGATTGCGACCCCTCGGCTGATTCGCGACGATGAGCTCTCTCCGATGGTGCCAAAATTTACTATATAAAAACAAATATGTTCCTTAGATTAAGTACTTTCGGTTGCCCAATAAACTGCCACATCCGGCACTTCCGTTTTATGAATCTCGGGTTTTAAGTGTCCAGGCGGGACCCCTATTATAATCCTCCTCCTCCACAAAAGAGGGTTAGGTTAGGTTAGGTTTAGGTTAGGTTAGGTTAGGTTAGGTTAGCTCGTTTTTTCAGTTTTTCGTGATTATCTCGAGAAGTACTTATCGGAGAGAGGAGCACGATACGTCAAAAGTCGCGTCTCGTAAGGGCGCACCCGCTGGAGCCGAAAGATGAGCAGGCCTCAATATAAAAAGATGATGAAAGTGATGATTATGTTACACCAATGTAGTGTTTGGTCCTGTGGGTTCCAGTATTCGCGGATTCGGGATTGCGACCCCTCGGCTGATTCGCGACGATGAGCTCTCTCCGATGGTGCCAAAATTTACTATATAAAAACAAATATGTTCCTTAGATTAAGTACTTTCGGTTGCCCAATAAACTGCCACATCCGGCACTTCCGTTTTATGAATCTCGGGTTTTAAGTGTCCAGGCGGGACCCCTATTATAATCCTCCTCCTCCACAAAAGAGGGTTAGGTTAGGTTAGGTTTAGGTTAGGTTAGGTTAGGTTAGGTTAGGTTAGCTCGTTTTTTCAGTTTTTCGTGATTATCTCGAGAAGTACTTATCGGAGAGAGGAGCACGATACGTCAAAAGTCGCGTCTCGTAAGGGCGCACCCGCTGGAGCCGAAAGATGAGCAGGCCTCAATATAAAAAGATGATGAAAGTGATGATTATGTTTTACCAATGTAGTGTTTGGTCCTGTGGGTTCCAGTATTCGCGGATTCGGGATTGCGACCCCTCGGCTGATTCGTGACGATGAGCTCTCTCCGATGGTGCCAAAATTTACTATATAAAAACAAATATGTTCCTTAGATTAAGTACTTTCGGTTGCCCAATAAACTGCCACATCCGGCACTTCCGTTTTATGAATCTCGGGTTTTAAGTGTCCAGGCGGGACCCCTATTATAATCCTCCTCCTCCACAAAAGAGGGTTAGGTTAGGTTAGGTTTAGGTTAGGTTAGGTTAGGTTAGGTTAGCTCGTTTTTTCAGTTTTTCGTGATTATCTCGAGAAGTACTTATCGGAGAGAGGAGCACGATACGTCAAAAGTCGCGTCTCGTAAGGGCGCACCCGCTGGAGCCGAAAGATGAGCAGGCCTCAATATAAAAAGATGATGAAAGTGATGATTATGTTTCACCAATGTAGTGTTTGGTCCTGTGGGTTCCAGTATTCGCGGATTCGGGATTGCGACCCCTCGGCTGATTCGCGACGATGAGCTCTCTCCGATGGTGCCAAAATTTACTATATAAAAACAAATATGTTCCTTAGATTAAGTACTTTCGGTTGCCCAATAAACTGCCACATCCGGCACTTCCGTTTTATGAATCTCGGGTTTTAAGTGTCCAGGCGGGACCCCTATTATAATCCTCCTCCTCCACAAAAGAGGGTTAGGTTAGGTTAGGTTTAGGTTAGGTTAGGTTAGGTTTAGGTTAGGTTGGGGTGCGAAGTTGGTCTCACCTCCTCGTGGTGCACCCTGGGCAACAATAGGCAGCAATGTTTTTCTTTAGGCATTGCTGGCTATTGGCGAAGAGGACCAACAATTCCTTCTCCCATCTCCCCCTTTACCTTGTATTCCCGTCTCGTCTCTCTTATCCTTCCCCAGTTATTTCTCCCACTCCTACCCCATCCCCACTTACTCCCGTCTTCCTCAACTCCTGGTATAGTATGTTAGGTTTCTTCGATAGGGTTTTTCTGTTAGGTTATGGTAGGCGACGTATGATTTCTTTTCTATCTTCCCACTTCTTCTTCTATTATCTATTTCTTCTTCTTCCCCCCTTATGTCCCCTTTTACCCCCTTTTCTTCTTTCTTCACTACCTGCGGACGAATGAAAATATGATGAACGCAAAAAAACTATCATGGAAGTACAATTAAAGAAGTTATTACCCCAGGAGGGTACCGGCCGCTCCGCGGCAGGAGAATCCCTCCCCGGGTTGGACTCGTCCGACCCGGGCTGCCCCGCGTTCTCTGGGGGGGGCAAAATTGTACTCCGCGGTAGGGATATCCCCCCTACCGCTCCGACGACAAAAGCTTTGAACATGGACTCCGAGAATGCACCCGCAAGGGTTCCGTTAGTGGTGTGTACCAGACTCGAGGACTCTGACTCCGGCCAGAGCCTCATGTCAGTCACCTCGACAGCGTCAGATCGCAAGAGGCGATATAGAAGCGCTCGCTCGTCCGACTCCGACGAGGACGCTTCACGAAAGGCGGTGGCGACTGCCAAAAGGGGCAGAGGTCGTCCCCCGACTACTGGCGAGCACGTCGGCCTTCGGGCCGCTAAAAAGGAGCTGCTCGCCCTGGAGAAGGAGGACAGGCTGCTCCAGGAGCGCAAAGAGCTAGCCGAGACGTCGCGGAGTGCCCCTCCGCGAGTGTCTCAGCTCTCAGCCACATCCACGCTAGAGGAAGACACAACCTCCTACGGCTGCCGTGAAGCCATGGAGATGCACCTGTCGGTGATAACGCATGCCCTTGTAAAGTCAAAAAATGTCAAGGGCAGCGTTATTCACGAGGTGAAGGAGGCGACACGAGGAGTAGCTGAGGTCCTGGAGACTGCACTCCGCGCCACAGCCAGTGAAGACAATCGAAAGTTGCGCCTGGAGAACCAGCGTCTAAAAGACAAGATACGCGATCTCCAGGACGACGTGGCGGCGCTGCGCGCGGAGGTGCGTGGCCGCAACACTTTGGGGTTGGACATCCCGTCCTCCTCAAAGGCCCCTGATAGGACGCAGGCCAGATCCTTGGAAGAGGTTGAGGAATCCCTCTTCCAAAGGCTGGCCTTCAGAAAAGACGCCAGAATTGAGGGACTGCAGGTCGACGGTCGACTCCTCCCTCCGAAAAACCACCGTCCCCCTCTGGCCTTCGACGGGAAACCGAAAGAGGCACAGCAGGATACTGAGGGACAGAAGAAGGGAAAAAAGAAAAAGAAGAGCAAGAAGAGTAAGGAGGAGTCGACGCAAGTCGTCCAGAAGCAGGAGCCCGCGCCCAACCCCGTATCATCATCTAAGGGGAAGGGCAAAGGCAAGAAAACGAAGGTTCCCGCCCCACCAGAGCAGGAGGTCGAGCAGCCACAGCTCCCTCCTGAGTCGGGACCTTCGCAGGAGCTGAGCTGGAAGGAGGTCGTGAGCAAAACGACCAGGCGCAAGGCTCGCCGGGCAGAGCAAGCGCCTACCCGTTCGGCTCCTCCCCTCCCTCCTCCACAGAGGGCTCCCAGGCGGGCGGAACAGCCGAAGCCTCGGCTGAAAGTACCGCGCACGGCGGCGGTAATAGTGAGGTTGCCGCCTGCAGCGGAGGAGAAGGGCCTCACATATGGGAACGTCCTCACCGAGGCCAAGAACCGGCTCGACCTCAACGAGCTTGGCATCAGCGAGGGCTTTAGGGTGAAGGTGGCAGTCACGGGAGCGCGCATCCTGCAGATCCCCGCGACTGCCAACGCTGATGCGGCCACTCAGCTGGCGGAAAAGCTGCGTCAGGTCCTCCCTCAGGAAGTGGTCATATCGCAGCCAACAAAGATGGCCGACTTCAGGGTCTCCGGGCTAGACGACTCCGTAACCCAGGAGGAGGTGGCCGTGGCGGTTGCCAGGGTGGCCGAATGCCGAGCCGACACGGTCAGGGTGGGTAATATCCGCCAGGATCGTACAGGACTCGGCTCGGTCCTAGTAAAGTGCCCGGTGACCGCCGCGCAAAAGATGGTGGACAGCGGCCGAATCCTCGTTGGATTCGTCTCGGCCCGGGTGACACTCCTGCAGTCCCGTGTCCTGCGCTGTTTCCGATGCCTAGAGCCGGGACACGTGCAGTGCACCTGCAAGGCCGAGGTGGACAGGAGCCGGCAGTGCTACCGCTGCGGCCAGCTCGGCCACCTAGCTCGCGAGTGCAAGGCGACAACTCCACACTGCGCTGTGTGCGGGGCAGCCGGCAAACCGGCTAAACATGTAGTGGGGGGGAAGGCCTGTGCGGTGGCCACCAAGCCCCTCCGAATTAAGAAGACGAAGACGCCAGTTGCTCCCCCTGACTCGGAGCAAATGCGCGATGCTCCGATGTCCGAGGGCGTTTCTGGCGTCAATAGGACGACGAGCGAGCCGATCCCAGAATCCACGGCCACTTAATGGATCACACCCGAATAAAATTCCTTCAGGGGAATATCAACCACTGTGCCAGGGCTCAGGACCTTCTCTCCCAGACCCTGGCCCAGTGGGGGATCCATTTGGGTGTGGTCTCTGAGCCATATTATGTTCCCCCAGACGGCTCCGGCTGGGTGGGGGATGTCACGAACTCGGCGGCCATTGTCATCAGGCCAGCCGCGGGTATCCCTCCCCTTGGCAATGTCACGAGGGGTACGGGTTACGTCGCGGCCACACTGGGGGAGTTAACTGTCATCTCCGTTTACTTCTCCCCCAACAAGCCATTCGCCGAGTTCGAGGGGTTCCTAGCCCAGCTCGGAGCCCTGGTGATGAGGACTCTTCCTCGCCCTCTGATCGTCGCCGGTGACTTCAATGCCAAGTCCATGGCTTGGGGATGTCCGGCGACGGACACTCGAGGCGAGGCAATGGAAGAGTGGATACTTGGGGTCGGCTTGTCCGTCGTCAACATAGGGAACGAAAACACATGCGTGCGTGCGCGGGGTGGGTCTATTGTTGACATAACACTGGCCTGCCCCGCCATGGCACGCCGCATTCAAAAATGGCGGGTCGTAACGGAGGAGGAGACTCTCTCCGACCACCGCTACATCTGTTACGAGCTGAATCCGCGTCGGGGGGCCCAGCCCAACACGGGCCCCAGGGACGCGCGCAGGGACCCTCCAAGGTGGCGTCTGCCCACCCTGGATGCGGAGCTCCTGAAGGAGGCGGCGACCGTCCAGGCCTGGATCCCGGAGCCGGACGGCGAAGTGAGAGTGGAGGAAGAGGCGGACCGGCTCCGGAGAGCCATGACGGTCGCCTGCGACGCCTCCATGCTGCGCGCGAAGAGCGGTCCCAACCGACGCCGGAGGAGGGTGTTCTGGTGGTCGGAAGAGATAGCCCAGCTCAGAAAGGAGTGTGTGGCGGCGAAACGGACTTACACCCGGAGCCGTAGAAGAAGGATACGCGATCTAGCGAGGGAGGACTCCCTGTACGCCACATACAGGGAAAAATGTGCCTCCCTCCAAATAGAGATCGCGAGGGCCAAGGACAGAGCCCGCCAGGAGCTGCTGGAGATGCTCGATAGGGATCCGTGGGGGACACCATACCGCATGGTGCGGAACAAACTCCGCCCGTGGTCTCCCCCGCTGACACAGACACTCCAGCCGCAACTGGTCGGCCAGATAGTGTCCTCCCTGTTCCCACAGGGGGCAGATCATCAGCCCCCGCCAATGGTGCCTCCCTGGGCCGTCGTTGCCGATGACCCTGAGGTGCCACTGGTCACCAGGGAGGAGCTAAGCTCTGTCTTTGAGCGCATAAAGGGTAAATCTACGGCTCCGGGCTTGGACGGCGTACACGCCAAGGTCTGGGTCCTCGCCTTCGATGCCATGGAAGAGTGGTTGAGGAGACTCTTTAACGCCTGCCTGTCGCAAGCCGCGATACCCAGGCGGTGGAAGACGGGCAGGCTAGTTCTCCTCGCCAAGGCGGGACGTCCGGCCGACTCCCCCTCCGCCTACAGACCTATCGTCTTGATCGACGAAGTGGCGAAGGTCTTCGAGAGGGTGGTGGTCGGCCGCATAGTCGAACATCTTGAGGGCGAGGGTCCAGACCTGGCGGAGAACCAATTTGGGTTCCGCCGAGGAAGGTCCACCGTTGATGCGGTCCTGAAGGTTAAGGCGTCTGCGCAGGCTGCAGTCTCCAGTGGTGGGGTGATGTTGGCGGTGTCCCTTGACATCGCCAACGCCTTCAACACCATGCCCTGGAGCTGCATCAAGGAGGCACTGCGGTACCACAACATACCGCAGTACCTGCGCAGGGTCATCGACGCCTACCTGAGGGACCGCTGGGTCACCTACCCAACGCAGCGGGGCTGGGCGGATTGGGAGATGTCTCGCGGTGTTCCACAGGGGTCTGTCTTAGGGCCCCTCTTGTGGAACATCGGGTACGACTGGGTCCTGCGCGGGCAGAACCTACCAGGGGTTGAATTAGTCTGCTACGCAGACGACACGTTGGTCACTGCCCGCGCCAGGAATTATCGCCTGGCCTCGATGCTGGCAACGGCCGGTACGGCCCATGTTGTGCGCCGAATTCGCGCTTTGGGCCTGGAGGTGGCACTTCAAAAGACCGAGGTCCTCTGTTTTCACGGGCCCCGGTCCGCACCACCTCCAGACGCCCATATCACTATAGGCGGAGTGCGAATAGCCGTCGGGGGCACGATGAAGTATCTCGGTCTCGTCCTCGACGGCAGATGGAAATTCGGCGCACACTTTGACCGGTTGTTGCCGAAAGTGGTAGGTGCAGCCGCTGCTCTTAAGCGGCTGATGCCCAACATCGGTGGACCTGGGGTGTCCTGCAGACGCCTCTACGTGAACGCGGTCCGATCCATGGCACTGTACGGTGCCCCGGTTTGGGCCGACGCTCTCAACAGCCACAACATACGGCTGTTGCGCCGCCCCCAAAGGGCTCTGGCGATAGCGTCGGTCCGGGGGTACGCTACGGTGTCGTGCGACGCGGTCTGCCTGTTGGCGGGGTCGGTTCCCTGGGACCTGGATGCCCGAGCACTCGCGTCACTCTATACATGGCGCGAGGAGCAAAGGGCCCGGGGCCAGCGACCGGCCCCGACCGAAGTCAAGGGAAAGAGGCGTCTGCTGGACGCCGACTCAATAGAGACATGGCGGCTCAGGCTGGAGCATTCAAATTACGGCCTGCGGACGATCGAGGCAATTCGTCCGATACTCAAGGAATGGTTAGGGCGGCGCCACGGTGTGGTCTCCTACCGGATGGTGCAGGTGTTCACTGGGCATGGCAGCTTTGGTGGATACCTGTGCCGCACAACTGGTAGCGAGCCCACACCGAGGTGCCACCATTGTGCGGATTGCCTCGATGAGTCCGCACAACACGTCATAGAAGAATGCCCAGCCTGGGCTACGGAGAGGGCCGCACTCGTCAGGGTGGTGGGTGGCGACCTGTCACTGCCGGCACTCGCTCGCGCGATGGTCGGTAGTGACAGGGCATGGCAGGCGGTCCTCTCCTTCACGGAGAGAACAATGCAGGTGAAGGAGGCGGCGGAGCGGGATCGGGAGGCAATATCCACCCCCGACAACCCAATCCGCCGCCCAGCTCGGACTGGACGCCGGAGGAGGGCCTACGCCAACAGCCTTCCTCCGTGACACGGATATACGCCGGGCGGCGCGCTTTGAGGGAGTGCGTCGCCCAAATCCTGGCGTGAGCGGTGTGCGATGTGTTCCCGCACACCGCTCTGATGACAATATCAAGGAGGTGAGGGGGGGGTGGCTCTCTACACCACTCTCCCCGAAATGTGTTAGGTGCATGCGGGGGGCGGCGACTATTTAACCGTCCCCCCGCCTAGTAGGTGAGGCCTGCACAAGGCCGGACGTCGCCGGATGCCGAGGAAGATGGCTCGGCTTTGCCCTTAGCATCCGGCAGACGAGAGAAGGAACACCCCGGTGGTTTTAGTCGGGGCAGGTCCGACACACCGGGGGAGCGGCCCTCACCGCTCCCCTGAAGGTCCGTATGGATTTCCACCAGGTTAACAAAAAAAAAAAAAAAAAAGGTTTAGGTTAGGTTAGGTTAGGTTAGCTCGTTTTTTCAGTTTTTCGTGATTATCTCGAGAAGTACTTATCGGAGAGAGGAGCACGATACGTCAAAAGTCGCGTCTCGTAAGGGCGCACCCGCTGGAGCCGAAAGATGAGCAGGCCTCAATATAAAAAGATGATGAAAGTGATGATTATGTTTCACCAATGTAGTGTTTGGTCCTGTGGGTTCCAGTATTCGCGGATTCGGGATTGCGACCCCTCGGCTGATTCGCGACGATGAGCTCTCTCCGATGGTGCCAAAATTTACTATATAAAAACAAATATGTTCCTTAGATTAAGTACTTTCGGTTGCCCAATAAACTGCCACATCCGGCACTTCCGTTTTATGAATCTCGGGTTTTAAGTGTCCAGGCGGGACCCCTATTATAATCCTCCTCCTCCACAAAAGAGGGTTAGGTTAGGTTAGGTTTAGGTTAGGTTAGGTTAGGTTAGCTCGGGGTGCGAAGTTGGTCTCACCTCCTCGTGGTGCACCCTGGGCAACAATAGGCAGCAATGTTTTTTAGGCATTGCTGGCTATTGGCGAAGAGGACCAACAATCCCAATCCTCCTCCCACCTTTCCCCTTTCCTACTTCCTTTCTTGCCCTTTCTCGCTACCTTTTCTCCAAAGAGAAGAGGAGTGAGAAGGGCCCCCTTATTCCTACCCCCGTTCTACTATTCTATTCCCCCCCTCTTCTCTTTATGTCTTTGTTCTTCGTTTTTCTCCCCTTTCTATCTTCTTCTTCTATGTCTTTTCGTTTTCAAATCCAGCGCGACGTATGTAAATATGATGTATGTAAAATAAATCATGGAACAAGCACAAGGTCCAATCAAACTACCCCAGGAGGGTACCGGCCGCTCCGCGGCAGGAGAATCCCTCCCAGTGCGGGAACTTCGCTCTCGCACTGGCAGCCCCGCGTTTTCTGGGGGGGGCAACCAAGTGCTTGGCGGTAGGGCCGACTCCCCTACCGCACCGACGACCCAGGCTTCCATAATGGACACTGATTTTAGCATGCGAGTGGCTCGCGTTATATGCGAGCGCTTGGAAGACTCTGACTCTGGCCAGAGTTTCGTGACGGTAGGCTCCACGTCTACGTTGGAGCGAAAACGCTCTTATAAGAGCGCGCAGTCTTCTGACTGTGACACAGACGGGGAGACACCTGCCAAGACCTTGGTGCTCCCCCAACGTGGCAGAGGCCGCCCGCCTACACACGGGAAGCACGTGGGATTGTGGGAGGCGAAGAAAAAGCTCATCGCCGAGCAGAAGGAGGCAGAGGAGCTGCAGGCCCGGCGAGAGCTTCTGGAGACGGCACGCAACGCGCGCCCAAGAAAGACGTCGCGCCTCTCCGCGACGTCCACGGACGAAGAAGACCAGTCGGCATACGCCAGGGCGGAGAGGGTTCGCAGGAACGTTGGCCTCGTGAAGGACCTCTTCACGAAGTCAAAGAATGTGAAGGGCACAGTCATCCACGAGGGGAAGGTCCTCCTGGATGAAATCTTGGCTGACATGGAGGTGATGAAGTCCTCCACAGTAAATGACGAGCTGAGGAAGCTGAACTCGGAAAACGCTCGTCTGAGGAGTGAGCTCCAGGAGTTGCGGGAGGACTACGCCGCACTCCGAGCCGAAATACGAGGCTATAACAGGCAGGGTCTTCTGCTACCTTCCGCCAGAGACCCTGCCCACACGGATGAGACACAGCCCCACGACCTCGCCGAGATCCGCTCGGTACTAAGTGAGGTCGTGGGCACCATGAGAGACATGCAGCGGCGGTACGACGTGCTGGAGGGCAAGCTCCTGCGACCGCCGCTGCAGCATGAGAGGGCGCCTCCCGTGACGAAGAAAGCCGCGCGAAAGGCGAAGCCCAAGCCGGCGGACGACGCCGCAGAAGACGTCCTCACAACGGACGTGGACGCACCGGGGCCCAGCTCCAACCCCAACCCCAAACCCTCCAAAGGCAAGGGGAAGGGGAAGAAGAGCCGCCCCGCTGCAGACCTAGGAGTGACGTCACTGGAGGCACCCCCACCACCTCCAACTTCGACCCAGCCCGCCGCCACCGAGGGCAGCTGGTCAGAGGTGGCGAAGAGGAACAAGACCTCTAAACAGAAGAAGTCGGACAGGGGCCCTGTCAAAGCGGCTCCCACCCCCAAGAAGACACCAGCGCGGAAAATCAAGATCCGGCCACCCAAAACGGCCGGAGTGCTTCTGCAGCTGACGCCCCAGGCGACGAAGAGAGGCGTAACCTTCAAGACTATCTTGGAGGAGTCGCGAGGTGAGGTGCACGGTCACCTGATCGGCCTCGGCCTCCGCGACATTGCCTTTAGAGGCACGCTCACCGACGCGCGCATCATTCGCGTGCCTGGCGAGCCCAAGGAGGCAGATAGGAAGGCGGACGCCCTCCTTGAAGTATTGAAGGAGATCCTCCCAGCGGAGGACGTGAAGGTCTCGCGACCTTATAAACGCGCAGACCTGAAAATCACGGGCCTCGACGACTCCGTCACCTGGGAGGATTTTAAAGGCGCAATCGCCATGGTGGGAGGCTGCCCGGAGGAGCAAGTCCGGGCCAGCCAAATAAGAATGACGCGGTTTAGCCTCGGAACGGCCTGGGTAACATGCCCAGCCACCGCGGCCCAAAACCTGTTGGAGAGAGGGCTAAGGATTGGTTGGGGCAAGCCCCAGATCCGCCTGCTGGAGCCCCGCGTGCTCCGGTGTTACCGGTGCCTGGAACCCGGACACGTGGGACAAGCGTGTAAAGCGACCACGAACCGCAGTGGTCGCTGCTTCAGGTGTGGCCAGCCCGGGCACAAAGCCCAGGGCTGCGAGGCACAGCCTCGATGTTGTGTCTGTGCTGACGCCGGCAAGCGGGCTGGCCATAGGCTCGGTAGCGCGGCCTGCGCAGCGGCCAAGAGGCCCATCAAGAGGCCTCCGGGCAAAACAAGAGGAGCTCCCGCCACCGCCGACGATATTCCACCGTCGCAGGCGCGCGTGGAGCCCGTGCCAAGAGAGGCTGAGCCAGCAGTGACACCTAAGTCGCTGCTCGGCAGTTTCGCCTCGAGGGGAGCGTTGGGCAACGAGCCTGAGGGGGCCGTTGCCTGACTTACAAGCTCCAGTGGTGTTGTGTGTGCTTCCGCGCACCACTAGGCGTAGGTAGAGGATTTTTTTTTTTTTTTTTTTTTTTTTTTTTTTTTTTTTTTTTTTTTTTTTTTTTCCTCCCGATTGTGGAGAAGCCCACAGGGCGGATCGCGCGTCAGCCCTCTTGGAGGTCCTCGGTGTGCCCGGGGGCTGGCGTAGACGCGAGTGGAGAAGCACCCCGGGGGTTTTAGTCGGTAAGAGTCCGGCATACCGGGGGAGTGGCCCTCACCACTCCCCTGACGATCCAATGCAGGATTTCCCCCGGGTTAACAAAAAAAAAAAAAAAAAAAAAAGGTTAGGTTAGCTCGTTTTTTCAGTTTTTCGTGATTATCTCGAGAAGTACTTATCGGAGAGAGGAGCACGATACGTCAAAAGTCGCGTCTCGTAAGGGCGCACCCGCTGGAGCCGAAAGATGAGCAGGCCTCAATATAAAAAGATGATGAAAGTGATGATTATGTTTCACCAATGTAGTGTTTGGTCCTGTGGGTTCCAGTATTCGCGGATTCGGGATTGCGACCCCTCGGCTGATTCGCGACGATGAGCTCTCTCCGATGGTGCCAAAATTTACTATATAAAAACAAATATGTTCCTTAGATTAAGTACTTTCGGTTGCCCAATAAACTGCCACATCCGGCACTTCCGTTTTATGAATCTCGGGTTTTAAGTGTCCAGGCGGGACCCCTATTATAATCCTCCTCCTCCACAAAAGAGGGTTAGGTTAGGTTAGGTTAGGTTAGGTTAGCTCGTTTTTTCAGTTTTTCGTGATTATCTCGAGAAGTACTTATCGGAGAGAGGAGCACGATACGTCAAAAGTCGCGTCTCGTAAGGGCGCACCCGCTGGAGCCGAAAGATGAGCAGGCCTCAATATAAAAAGATGATGAAAGTGATGATTATGTTTTACCAATGTAGTGTTTGGTCCTGTGGGTTCCAGTATTCGCGGATTCGGGATTGCGACCCCTCGGCTGATTCGCGACGATGAGCTCTCTCCGATGGTGCCAAAATTTACTATATAAAAACAAATATGTTCCTTAGATTAAGTACTTTCGGTTGCCCAATAAACTGCCACATCCGGCACTTCCGTTTTATGAATCTCGGGTTTTAAGTGTCCAGGCGGGACCCCTATTATAATCCTCCTCCTCCACAAAAGAGGGTTAGGTTAGGTTAGGTTAGGTTTAGGTTAGGTTAGGTTAGGTTAGGTTAGCTCGTTTTTTCAGTTTTTCGTGATTATCTCGAGAAGTACTTATCGGAGAGAGGAGCACGATACGTCAAAAGTCGCGTCTCGTAAGGGCGCACCCGCTGGAGCCGAAAGATGAGCAGGCCTCAATATAAAAAGATGATGAAAGTGATGATTATGTTTCACCAATGTAGTGTTTGGTCCTGTGGGTTCCAGTATTCGCGGATTCGGGATTGCGACCCCTCGGCTGATTCGCGACGATGAGCTCTCTCCGATGGTGCCAAAATTTACTATATAAAAACAAATATGTTCCTTAGATTAAGTACTTTCGGTTGCCCAATAAACTGCCACATCCGGCACTTCCGTTTTATGAATCTCGGGTTTTAAGTGTCCAGGCGGGACCCCTATTATAATCCTCCTCCTCCACAAAAGAGAATTAGGTTAGGTTAGGTTAGGTTTAGGTTAGGTTAGGTTAGGTTAGGTTAGGTTAGCTCGTTTTTTCAGTTTTTCGTGATTATCTCGAGAAGTACTTATCGGAGAGAGGAGCACGATACGTCAAAAGTCGCGTCTCGTAAGGGCGCACCCGCTGGAGCCGAAAGATGAGCAGGCCTCAATATAAAAAGATGATGAAAGTGATGATTATGTTTCACCAATGTAGTGTTTGGTCCTGTGGGTACCAGTATTCGCGGATTCGGGATTGCGACCCCTCGGCTGATTCGCGACGATGAGCTCTCTCCGATGGTGCCAAAATTTACTATATAAAAACAAATATGTTCCTTAGATTAAGTACTTTCGGTTGCCCAATAAACTGCCACATCCGGCACTTCCGTTTTATGAATCTCGGGTTTTAAGTGTCCAGGCGGGACCCCTATTATAATCCTCCTCCTCCACAAAAGAGGGTTAGGTTAGGTTAGGTTTAGGTTAGGTTAGGTTAGGTTAGGTTAGGTTAGCTCGTTTTTTCAGTTTTTCGTGATTATCTCGAGAAGTACTTATCGGAGAGAGGAGCACGATACGTCAAAAGTCGCGTCTCGTAAGGGCGCACCCGCTGGAGCCGAAAGATGAGCAGGCCTCAATATAAAAAGATGATGAAAGTGATGATTATGTTTTACCAATGTAGTGTTTGGTCCTGTGGGTTCCAGTATTCGCGGATTCGGGATTGCGACCCCTCGGCTGATTCGTGACGATGAGCTCTCTCCGATGGTGCCAAAATTTACTATATAAAAACAAATATGTTCCTTAGATTAAGTACTTTCGGTTGCCCAATAAACTGCCACATCCGGCACTTCCGTTTTATGAATCTCGGGTTTTAAGTGTCCAGGCGGGACCCCTATTATAATCCTCCTCCTCCACAAAAGAGGGTTAGGTTAGGTTAGGTTTAGGTTAGGTTAGGTTAGGTTAGGTTAGCTCGTTTTTTCAGTTTTTCGTGATTATCTCGAGAAGTACTTATCGGAGAGAGGAGCACGATACGTCAAAAGTCGCGTCTCGTAAGGGCGCACCCGCTGGAGCCGAAAGATGAGCAGGCCTCAATATAAAAAGATGATGAAAGTGATGATTATGTTACACCAATGTAGTGTTTGGTCCTGTGGGTTCCAGTATTCGCGGATTCGGGATTGCGACCCCTCGGCTGATTCGCGACGATGAGCTCTCTCCGATGGTGCCAAAATTTACTATATAAAAACAAATATGTTCCTTAGATTAAGTACTTTCGGTTGCCCAATAAACTGCCACATCCGGCACTTCCGTTTTATGAATCTCGGGTTTTAAGTGTCCAGGCGGGACCCCTATTATAATCCTCCTCCTCCACAAAAGAGGGTTAGGTTAGGTTAGGTTTAGGTTAGGTTAGGTTAGGTTAGGTTAGGTTAGCTCGTTTTTTCAGTTTTTCGTGATTATCTCGAGAAGTACTTATCGGAGAGAGGAGCACGATACGTCAAAAGTCGCGTCTCGTAAGGGCGCACCCGCTGGAGCCGAAAGATGAGCAGGCCTCAATATAAAAAGATGATGAAAGTGATGATTATGTTTTACCAATGTAGTGTTTGGTCCTGTGGGTTCCAGTATTCGCGGATTCGGGATTGCGACCCCTCGGCTGATTCGTGACGATGAGCT
>JAUDJH010000003.1:22457500-22484102 GCA_036320925.1 Automeris io
GGTCGAGCAGCCACAGCTCCCTCCTGAGTCGGGACCTTCGCAGGAGCCGAGCTGGAAGGAGGTCGTGAGCAAAACGACCAGGCGCAAGGCTCGCCGGGCAGAGCAAGCGCCTACCCGTTCGGCTCCTCCCCTCCCTCCTCCACAGAGGGCTCCCAGGCGGGCGGAACAGCCGAAGCCTCGGCTGAAAGTACCGCGCACGGCGGCGGTAATAGTGAGGTTGCCGCCTGCAGCGGAGGAGAAGGGCCTCACATATGGGAACGTCCTCACCGAGGCCAAGAACCGGCTCGACCTCAACGAGCTTGGCATCAGCGAGGGCTTTAGGGTGAAGGTGGCAGTCACGGGAGCGCGCATCCTGCAGATCCCCGCGACTGCCAACGCTGATGCGGCCACTCAGCTGGCGGAAAAGCTGCGTCAGGTCCTCCCTCAGGAAGTGGTCATATCGCAGCCAACAAAGATGGCCGACTTCAGGGTCTCCGGGCTAGACGACTCCGTAACCCAGGAGGAGGTGGCCGTGGCGGTTGCCAGGGTGGCCGAATGCCGAGCCGACACGGTCAGGGTGGGTGATATCCGCCAGGATCGTACAGGACTCGGCTCGGTCCTAGTAAAGTGCCCGGTGACCGCCGCGCAAAAGATGGTGGACAGCGGCCGAATCCTCGTCGGATTCGTCTCGGCCCGAGTGACACTCCTGCAGTCCCGTGTCCTGCGATGTTTCCGATGCCTAGAGCCGGGACACGTGCAGTGCACCTGCAAGGCCGAGGTGGACAGGAGCCGGCAGTGCTACCGCTGCGGCCAGCTCGGCCACCTAGCTCGCGAGTGCAAGGCGACAACTCCACACTGCGCTGTGTGCGGGGCAGCCGGCAAACCGGCTAAACATGTAGTGGGGGGGAAGGCCTGTGCGGTGGCCACCAAGCCCCTCCGAATTAAGAAGACGAAGACGCCAGTTGCTCCCCCTGACACGGAGCAAATGCGCGATGCTCCGATGTCCGAGGGCGCTTCTGGCGTCAATAGGACGACGAGCGAGCCGATCCCAGAATCCATGGCAACTTAATGGATCACACCCGAATAAAATTCCTTCAGGGGAATATCAACCACTGTGTCAGGGCTCAGGACCTTCTCTCCCAGACCCTGGCCCAGTGGGGGATCCATTTGGGTGTGGTCTCTGAGCCATATTATGTTCCCCCAGACGGCTCCGGCTGGGTGGGGGATGTCACGAACTCGGCGGCCATTGTCATCAGGCCAGCCGCGGGTATCCCTCCCCTCGGCAATGTCACGAGGGGTACGGGTTACGTCGCGGCCACACTGGGGGAGCTAACTGTCATCTCCGTTTACTTCTCCCCCAACAAGCCATTAGCCGAGTTCGAGGGGTTCCTAGCCCAGCTCGGAGCCCTGGTGGTGAGGACTCTTCCTCGCCCCTTGATCGTCGCCGGCGACTTCAACGCCAAGTCCACGGCTTGGGGCTGTCCGGCGACGGACACTCGGGGCGAGGCTATGGAAGAATGGATTCTTGGGGTCGGCTTGTCCGTCGTCAACACAGGGAATGAAAATACGTGCGTGCGTGCGCGGGGTGGGTCTATTGTTGACATAACACTGGCCTGCCCCGCCATGGCACGCCGCATCCAAAGATGGCGAGTCGTCACGGAGGAGGAAACTCTCTCCGACCACCGATACATCTGTTACGAGCTGAATCCGCGTCGGGGGGCCCAGCCCAACACGGGCCCCAGGGACACGCGCAGGGACCCTCCAAGGTGGCGTCTGCCCACCCTGGATGCGGAGCTCCTGAAGGAGGCGGCGATCGTCCAGGCCTGGATCCCGGGGCCGGACGGCGAAGTTAGAGTGGAGGAAGAGGCGGACCGGCTCCGGAGAGCCATGACGGTCGCCTGCGACGCCTCCATGCTGCGCGTGAGGAGCGGTCCCAACCGACGCCGGAGACGTGTGTTCTGGTGGTCGGAGGAGATTGCACAGATGAGGAGGGAATGTGTGGCGGCCAAACGGGCGTACACCCGGAGCCGTAGAAGGCGAAGACGCGACCCTGAGAGGGAGGCAACCCTGTACGCTACATACAGGGACAAACGCGCCTCCCTCGAAATAGAGATCGCGAGGGCCAAAGACAGAGCCCGCCAGGAGCTGCTGGAGATGCTCGATAGGGATCCGTGGGGGACACCATACCGCATGGTGCGGAACAAACTCCGCCCGTGGTCTCCCCCGCTGACACAGACACTCCAGCCACAACTGGTCGGCCAAATAGTGTCCTCCCTGTTCCCACAGGGGGCAGATCATCAGCCCCCGCCAATGGTGCCTCCTTGGGCCGTCGTCTCCGACGACCCTGAGGTGCCACTGGTCACCAGGGAGGAGCTAAGCTCTGTCTTTGAGCGCATAAAGGGGAAATCTACGGCTCCGGGCTTGGACGGCGTACACGCCAAGGTCTGGGTCCTTGCCTTCGACGCCATGGAAAAGTGGCTGAGGAGACTCTTCAACGCCTGCCTGTCGCAAGCCGCGATACCCAGGCGATGGAAGACGGGCAGGCTAGTTCTCCTCGCCAAGGCGGGACGTCCGGCCGACTCCCCCTCTGCCTACAGACCTATCGTCTTGATCGACGAAGTGGCGAAGGTCTTCGAGAGGGTGGTGGTCGGCCGCATAGTCGAACACCTTGAGGGCGAGGGTCCAGACCTGGCGGAGAACCAATTTGGGTTCCGCCGAGGAAGGTCCACCGTTGATGCGGTCCTGAAGGTTAAGGCGTCTGCGCAGGCGGCAGTCTCCAGTGGTGGGGTGATGTTGGCGGTGTCCCTTGACATCGCCAATGCCTTCAACACTATGCCCTGGAGCTGCATCAAGGAGGCACTGCGGTACCACAACATACCGCAGTACCTGCGCAGGGTCATCGACGCCTACCTGAGGGACCGCTGGGTCACCTACCCAACGCAGCGGGGCTGGGCGGATTGGGAGATGTCTCGCGGTGTTCCACAGGGGTCTGTCTTAGGGCCCCTCTTGTGGAACATCGGGTACGACTGGGTCCTGCGCGGGCAGAACCTACCAGGCGTAGAACTCGTCTGCTACGCAGACGACACATTGGTTACTGCCCGCGCCAGGAATTACCGCCTGGCCTCGATGCTGGCAACGGCCGGTACGGCCCATGTTGTGCGCCGAATTCGCGCTTTGGGCCTGGAGGTGGCACTTCAGAAGACCGAGGTCCTGTGTTTTCACGGGCCCCGGTTCGCACCACCTCCAGACGCCCATATCATCATAGGCGGAGTGCGAATAGCCGTCGGGGGCACGATGAAGTATCTCGGTCTCGTCCTCGACGGCAGATGGAAATTCGGCGCACACTTTGACCGGTTGTTGCCGAAAGTGGTAGGTGCAGCCGCTGCTCTGAAGCGGCTGATGCCCAACATCGGTGGACCTGGGGTGTCCTGCAGACGCCTCTACATGAATGTGGTCCGGTCCATGGCACTGTACGGTGCCCCGGTTTGGGCCGACGCTCTCAACAGCCACAACACAAGGCTGTTGCGCCGCCCACAAAGGGCTCTGGCGATAGCGTCGGTCCGGGGGTATGCTACGGTGTCGTGCGACGCGGCATGCCTGTTGGCGGGGTCGGTTCCCTGGGACCTGGATGCCCGAGCCCTCGCGTCACTCTATACATGGCGCAAGGAGCAAAGGGCCCGGGGCCAGCGACCGGCCCCGACCGAAGTCAAGGGAAAGAGGCGTCTGCTGGACGCTAACTCCATAGAGCAATGGCGACTCAGGCTGGAGCATTCAACTTACGGCCTGCGGACGATCGAGGCAATTCGTCCGATACTTAAGGATTGGTTAGAGCGGCGCCACGGTGTGGTTTCCTACCGGATGGCGCAGGTGTTCACTGGGCATGGCAGCTTTGGTGGATACCTGTGCCGCACAACTGGTAGCGAGCCCACACCGAGGTGCCACCATTGTGCGGATTGCCTCGATGAGTCCGCACAACACGTCATAGACGAATGCCCAGCCTGGGCTACGGAGAGAGCCGCACTCGTCAGGGTGGTGGGTGGTGACCTGTCACTGCCGGCACTCGCTCGCGCGATGGTCGGTAGTGACAGGGCATGGCAGGCGGTCCTCTCCTTCACGGAGACGACAATGCAGGTGAAGGAGGCGGCGGAGCGGGATCGGGAGGCAATATCCACCCCCGACAACCCAATCCGCCGCCCAGCTCGGACTGGACGCCGGAGAAGGGCCTACGCCAACGGCCTTCCTCCGGGACACGGACATACGCCGGGCGGCGCGCCTTGAGGGAGTGCATCGCCCAGATCCTGGCGTGAGCGGTGTGTGATGTGTTCCCGCACACCGCTCTGATGACAACTTCAAGGAGATGAGGGGGGGTGGCTCTCTACACCACTCTCCCCGAAATGTGTTAGGTGCATGCGGGGGGCAGCGACTATTTAACCGTCCCCCTGCCTAGTAGGTGAGGCCTGCACAAGGCCGGACGTCGCCGGATGCCGAGGAAGATGGCTCGGCTTTGCCCTTAGCATCCGGCAGACGAGAGAAGGAACACCCCGGTGGTTTTAGTCGGGGCAGGTCCGACACACCGGGGGAGCGGCCCTCACCGCTCCCCTGAAGGTCCGTAGGGATTTCCACCGGGTTAACAAAAAAAAAAAAAAAAAAAAAGGTTTAGGTTAGGTTGGGGTGCGAAGTTGGTCTCACCTCCTCGTGGTGCACCCTGGGCAACAATAGGCAGTAATGTTTTAGGCATTGCTGGCTATTGGCGAAGAGGACCAACAATTCCCTCTCCCATCTCCCCTTTACCTTGTTTTCCCGTCTCCTCTCTTATCCTTCCCCAGTTATTTCTCCCACTCACATCCCATCCCCACTTACTCCCGTCTTCCCCAACTCCAGGATATTCATGTTAGGTTTATTTGATAGGGTTCTTTTGTTAGGTTATGTTAGGCGACGAATGACTTCTTCTATTGTTTTATCCCCACTTCTTCTTCTTTTATCTTTGCCTTCTTCTTCCCCCCTTATGTCCCCTTTACCTCTTTTCTTATTTCTTAACTACCTGCGGATGAATGAAAATATGATGAGCGTTAAAAGAAAATATGGCTGCACAATTCAAAGAGATACTACCCCAGGAGGGTTCCGGCCGCACCGCGGTCGGGGAATCCCTCCCCGGGTCGGAGCTTCCCTCCGGCCCGGGCTGCCCCACGTTCTCTGGGGGGGGCAAAATTGTGCTTGTTAATACAACAACAACGACGAAAACGGCTAGCTTAACAGACCACGATTACGAACGGATGAAGACTGCGATGGTGATATGTGAACGTTACGACGACTCCGACTCCGGACGGAGTTGCGTAACGGTAGCATCGACGACCTCCGAGCGCAAGAGGCGATATGAAAGTGCCCGCTCCGGAGACTCAGAGGGAGAGACCGCGCCGCAGAAGATCGCGGTGGCGGAATCTAAAAGAGGCAGGGGCCGCCCACCCACACACGGGCGGCACGTAGGATACTGGGCTGCCAAAAAGGAGCTAGTAGCCCGCGAACACGAAGAGAGGAGGCTCCGAGAGGAAGAAGAGCTGGCAGTGTCGCTGCGAAGCACACGCCCACGCAATTCATCGCGGCTCTCAGAGACGTCCACAGAGCCTGAGGACAACTCGTCCTATGGTCTCGTGGACGTAGTAGAAAGGAAGCTCGAGGTAATCTCGACCGCTCTGACCAAGTCGAAGAACGTGAAGGGAACAATTATTCACGACGTGAAAGACGCGGTCAGAGCAATCCTCGAGGCGGTGCGGGATCTCCAACGTACGACGACGAACGAGGAGAACCGCAGACTAAAATTAGAGAACGACCGACTCAGAATGAAGCTGCGCGACTTCGAGGACAACTTGGAGGCGATGCGAGCTGAAATTAAATCAAGAGACAGACTGGGGTTGACACCTTCATCAGCCCCAGCCCCACCGGCTTTGACGCAACCGAAAACCTACGAAGATATGGAACGGTCGATCTTCGAAAGGTTAAGTTTTGCCATGGACGCGAGAATAGAGGGGTTGCAGGTAGACGGGCGTCTCCTTCCACCGAAGAGCCATCGTCCTCAGCTGGCTTCGGACAAGGCACCCAACGCGCCTCAGGAGGAGACAGCTCCGGAACCTGCAACGAATAAGAAGAAGAAGAAGAAAAGTAAGAAAAAGAGACAGAAGGAGAAGGATAGGACGCAACCGGCATCCGAGGGAGTCCAAGCACAGGAGGAGGTCGCTGGGACAAGCACCCAACCCCAACCCCAACCGACAGGGAAGGGAAAAGGGAAGGGAAAGAAGTCCCGACCAGAGACCCAACCTGCTCCCACGGATGCCTCACAGGATACGACACCACCGCAGCCACCACCAGCTGAGCGAGCGGTGAATCCATGGTCGATGGTGCTGAGCAAGAATGCCAAGCGCAAGGCCGTCAAAGCCTCGCAATTGGCTTCTGGGCAAACCGCCCCGGCCGCACCAACGAGGAACAAGCCACCAGCTGTCAAACTGAGAGTCCCTCGATCGGCAGCGGTGGTCATCAAGGTACAGGAGAGGGAGGGCCTTACTTATGGCGACGTGCTCACGGAGGCCAAAAGCAAGATTAACCTGACCGAACTAGGAATTACGAGCGGCTTCAGAGTCAAGACGGCCGCCTCGGGAGCACGGATCTTACAAGTGCCGGGTCCGGCGACGGAAGGAACCGCCGAGACCCTGGCTGCCAAATTGAGAGAAGTGCTCCCGCAACAGGAGGTGACAATAACCCAGCCCACGAAGATGGCGGATTTCCGTGTGAGTGGGCTGGAAGACTCAACGACCAGAGAAGAGGTGGCAGCAGCAGTCGCCGGGCGGGGTGAATGTAGGGTCGAATTAATTAGGGTAGGGGAGATTCGTAGGGATCGAACCGGCCTTGGTTCGGCTTTCGTGAAATGCCCGGTGGCTGCCGTCAAGAAAGTGGTTGCCGGAGGCCGACTCACAGTTGGGTGGGCGTCGGCCCAAGTGAAGCTTCTAGAGCCGCGTGTCCTGAGATGTTTCCGGTGCCTTGAGCCGGGACACGTCAAGGACACTTGTAAAGCAGACGAGGACAGGAGTCGGCTGTGTTTCCGGTGCGGACAGCCAGACCACCTAATAAGGGATTGTACAGCGCCAGCCCCGCACTGCACCGTATGCGGGGCAGCCGGCAAGCCGGCGGCGCACAGGGTTGGGGGGAAGGCTTGTGCTGTGCACAGCCGACCCCTCAAGAAGAAGAAGATGCCCGCAGCGACGGCCGAAGCCGAGCTGCCGCGCAATATCCCAAGTTCCGAAAGCGCCTCAAACGTGACTAGGACAGTGGATGAGCCGACCCCGATGACCACGGCTTAATTTATGGATCACGCCCGATTCAGAATTCTGCAAGGGAACATCAACCACTGCGCCAGGGCCCAGGACCTCTTGTCCCAGACCATGGCGCAGTGGGGGATTCATGTGGGCGTGGTCGCAGAACCGTACTTCGTGCCTCCTAGCAGCTCCGACTGGGCGGGGGACGATACGAGCACGGCGGCCATCACCAGCAGGCCAGCCGCGGGGATCCCACCTCTCTCCAACATCTCGAGGGGCTCGGGGTTCGTCGCGGCTACGGTGGGGGAGATCACCATCATATCGGTGTATTTCTCCCCCAATCGGAGGTTCGCCGAGTTCGAGGGCTTCCTCGCGCAGCTCGGAGCGCTAGTAACACGGACACTCCCTCGCCCCGTGGTGGTGGCCGGCGACCTAAATGCCAAATCCGTGGCTTGGGGTTGCCCGGCAACCGATATCCGGGGCGAGGCAGTCGAGGAGTGGCTGTTGACGGTCGGCCTAGTCGTGGTCAACGTAGGGCAAGAGCACACGTGCGTGCGGGCACAGGGCGCATCCATCGTGGACGTAACGTTCACATGCCCCGCCCTGGCGCGCCGTGTGCAAAACTGGCGAGTCATCACCGGTGAGGAAACTCTTTCCGATCACCGGTACATCAGGTTTGACGTAGTACCGAATCGAAGGGCCCAGAACATCTCGGGCCCCAGGGCCACTCGAGGGGACCCAGTTAGATGGAGGCTGAACACGATGGACGCAGACCTCCTTAAAGAGGCTGCGATCGTACAGGCCTGGCTCTCCGAGCACAATGAGGACACAAATGTTGACCAGGAGGCGGCCCGGCTTCGGAGAGCCATGGCCATCATCTGTGACACCTCCATGTCCCGAGCCAAGAGTGGCCCCAACCGACGTCGCCAGGTGTACTGGTGGTCGGAGGAGGCAGCGCGGCTAAGAAAGGAGTGCGTGGCTGCGCGACGCTCCTATACCCGGAGCCGGAGGAGGCGACGAAGGGATCCGGAGCGGGAGACCTCCCTGTATACCACGTACAGGGAGAAGTGCACCGCTCTCCACATCGCCGTCGCCCAAGCAAAGGAGAAAGCTCGCCAGGAGCTCCTGGAGATGATCGACCGCGATCCGTGGGGGAGGCCCTACAAACTGGTGCGGAACAAGCTCCGCCCCTGGGCCCCCCCACTAACGCAGACTCTCCAGCCGCACCTGGTTGAGAACATAGTCTCCTCCCTATTTCCACAAAGGGCCGAACATCTGCCCCCACCGATGGTCCCTGCCTGGGCCAATATCCCGGATGACCCAGAGGTGCCGCCGGTGACTAGGGAGGAGATAGAGAGAGCAGTCGATCGCCTGAAAGGCAAGTCCACGGCTCCGGGCCTGGACGGGGTTCACGCGAAGGTGTGGGTTCTCGCTTTCGACGCCCTGGACGATTGGCTGAAGAGGATTTTCGACGCCTGCCTGTCCCAAGCTGCGATCCCGCAGCAGTGGAAGACGGGCAGGTTGGTCCTCATCAGTAAACCGGGGCGTCCGGCCGACTCCCCCTCAGCATATAGGCCCATAGTGCTCCTAGATGAGGTGGCCAAGATATTCGAAAGGGTAATGGTCGGTCGCATCATCGACCACCTGGAAGGCGAGGGCCCGGACCTGGCCCCAAACCAGTTCGGGTTCCGCAGAGGCCGATCAACGGTCGATGCGATCCGACACGTCAGGTCCCTGGCACAGGAAGCAGTCTCCGGCGGCGGGGTGATGCTGGCGGTGTCCCTGGACATTGCCAATGCGTTTAACACCTTGCCCTGGAGCTGTATTAGAGAAGCGCTACGGCACCACAGGCTGCCGGTATACCTGCGCCAAATCACCAAATCATCGGGGCCTACCTGTCGGGTCGCTCCATCACGTACCCGACCCAGACAGGATGGACCACAAAAGAAGTGACTTGCGGTGTTCCACAGGGGTCAGTCCTAGGACCGCTCCTGTGGAACATCGGCTATGATTGGGTGCTGCGCGGGCAGAATCTACCGGGGGTCGACGTCATCTGCTACGCCGACGACACCCTGGTCACTGCCCGCGCCAAGAATTACCGCCGAGCCGCCATGCTGGCAACAGCCGGCTCGGCGCACGTAGTAAGAAGGATCCGCGCCCTTGGATTGGAGGTGGCGCTGCAAAAATCAGAGGCGCTGTGCTTCTGCGGCCCTCGACTCGCTCCACCCCCAGATGCCCACATAATAGTGGGAGGCGTCCGGATCGCCGTCGGGGCGACTATGAGTTACCTCGGTCTCGTCCTCGACGGCAGATGGAATTTTAAGGCGCACTTCGATCGACTGCTGCCCAGGGTTGTGGCTGCCTCTGCAGCCCTAAAGAGGCTTATGCCTAACATAGGAGGACCAGGGGCGTCTAGTAGACGCCTCTACACAAATGTGGTGCGCTCCATGACACTGTATGGTGCCCCCGTATGGGCCGACGCCCTTAACAGTCGGACCACCCGGCTGTTAAGACGCCCCCAAAGGGCGATGGCGATTGCGGCTGTGCGGGGGTACTCTACAGTCTCATGTGAAGCAGCTTGTCTACTGGCGGGGTCCGTTCCATGGGACCTGGACGCCCGAGCCCTCACGTCTCTCTACTTGTGGCGCGAGGAGCGAAAGGCGCGGGGACTGCGGACGGCCCCGACGGAAACAAGAATGAAGAGGCGTCTACTCGACGCCGAATCCATTGAAGTGTGGAAATCCAGACTGGATCAACCCAGCTTTGGAGCGCGGACGGTCGAGGCTATCCGTCCGGTGCTCGATGAATGGCTGAACCGGCGTCACGGCTCTATTTCCTACCGGTTGACGCAGGTACTCTCGGGGCATGGCAGCTTCGGGTGGTACCTGTGTCGCATAACCCGTAGTGAGCCGTCGCCGAGATGCCACCACTGCGACGGATGCCTCGACGAGTCCGCGCAGCACATGATAGATGACTGCCCAGCATGGGCTACGGAGAGGGCCGACCTCGTCAGGGTGGTGGGTGGTGACCTGTCGCTACCGGCACTCGTTCGCGCGATGGTCGGTAGCGACAGAGCATGGCAGGCGGTTCTCTCCTATTGCGAGACCATTATGACGACTAAAGAGGCAGCGGAACGGGATCGGGAGGCATCCGCCAACCCTGATAACCCGATCCGCCGCCCCACCCAACCAGGACGACGGAGGAGGGCCTTCGCCAGAGGCCCTCCCCATTAACGGATATGACGCCGGACGGCGGCGCTTGAGGGAGCGCGCCGTCCAATATCCAGGCGGGAGCGGTGCGCGCGTGTTCCCGCGCACCGCTCTAGTGACTAAACACTCGATGACGAGGGGAGAGCGACCCTTTACACCGCTCTCCCCGCAACCCAAGAAGAAGTAGAAAAAGCAGGGGAAACGGCACTCCTTTCAGCCTTTCCCCTCTGCTCAGGAAGAAGCGGCCCGAAGAGGGCCAAACGTCGTCGGCCGCCGAGGACGGAGGTTATTACCGTCCCCTTGGCCCCGGCAGACGAGCAGAAGGAACACCCCGGGGGTTTTAGTCGGTAGGAGTCCGGCATACCGGGGGAGTGGCCCTCACCACTCCCCTGACGATCCAATGCAGGATTTCCCCCGGGTTACCAAAAAAAGAAAAAAAAAAAAAAAAAAAGGTTTAGGTTAGGTTAGGTTAGGTTAGCTCGTTTTTTCAGTTTTTCGTGATTATCTCGAGAAGTACTTATCGGAGAGAGGAGCACGATACGTCAAAAGTCGCGTCTCGTAAGGGCGCACCCGCTGGAGCCGAAAGATGAGCAGGCCTCAATATAAAAAGATGATGAAAGTGATGATTATGTTTTACCAATGTAGTGTTTGGTCCTGTGGGTTCCAGTATTCGCGGATTCGGGATTGCGACCCCTCGGCTGATTCGTGACGATGAGCTCTCTCCGATGGTGCCAAAATTTACTATATAAAAACAAATATGTTCCTTAGATTAAGTACTTTCGGTTGCCCAATAAACTGCCACATCCGGCACTTCCGTTTTATGAATCTCGGGTTTTAAGTGTCCAGGCGGGACCCCTATTATAATCCTCCTCCTCCACAAAAGAGGGTTAGGTTAGGTTAGGTTTAGGTTAGGTTAGGTTAGGTTAGGTTAGCTCGTTTTTTCAGTTTTTCGTGATTATCTCGAGAAGTACTTATCGGAGAGAGGAGCACGATACGTCAAAAGTCGCGTCTCGTAAGGGCGCACCCGCTGGAGCCGAAAGATGAGCAGGCCTCAATATAAAAAGATGATGAAAGTGATGATTATGTTTCACCAATGTAGTGTTTGGTCCTGTGGGTTCCAGTATTCGCGGATTCGGGATTGCGTCCCCTCGGCTGATTCGCGACGACGAGCTCTCTCCGATGGTGCCAAAATTTACTATATAAAAACAAATATGTTCCTTAGATTAAGTACTTTCGGTTGCCCAATAAACTGCCACATCCGGCACTTCCGTTTTATGAATCTCGGGTTTTAAGTGTCCAGGCGGGACCCCTATTATAATCCTCCTCCTCCACAAAAGAGGGTTAGGTTAGGTTAGGTTTAGGTTAGGTTAGGTTAGGTTAGGTTAGCTCGTTTTTTCAGTTTTTCGTGATTATCTCGAGAAGTACTTATCGGAGAGAGGAGCACGATACGTCAAAAGTCGCGTCTCGTAAGGGCGCACCCGCTGGAGCCGAAAGATGAGCAGGCCTCAATATAAAAAGATGATGAAAGTGATGATTATGTTTCACCAATGTAGTGTTTGGTCCTGTGGGTTCCAGTATTCGCGGATTCGGGATTGCGTCCCCTCGGCTGATTCGCGACGACGAGCTCTCTCCGATGGTGCCAAAATTTACTATATAAAAACAAATATGTTCCTTAGATTAAGTACTTTCGGTTGCCCAATAAACTGCCACATCCGGCACTTCCGTTTTATGAATCTCGGGTTTTAAGTGTCCAGGCGGGACCCCTATTATAATCCTCCTCCTCCACAAAAGAGGGTTAGGTTAGGTTAGGTTTAGGTTAGGTTAGGTTAGGTTAGGTTAGCTCGTTTTTTCAGTTTTTCGTGATTATCTCGAGAAGTACTTATCGGAGAGAGGAGCACGATACGTCAAAAGTCGCGTCTCGTAAGGGCGCACCCGCTGGAGCCGAAAGATGAGCAGGCCTCAATATAAAAAGATGATGAAAGTGATGATTATGTTTCACCGAGTTAGTGTCGAGTGAGTCCTGTGGGTTCCAGTTTTCTCTGATTCGGGATTGCGACCCCTCGGCTGATTCGCGACGATGAGCTCTCTCCGATGGTGCCAAAATTTACTATATAAAAACAAATATGTTCCTTAGATTAAGTACTTTCGGTTGCCCAATAAACTGCCACATCCGGCACTTCCGTTTTATGAATCTCGGGTTTTAAGTGTCCAGGCGGGACCCCTATTATAATCCTCCTCCTCCACAAAAGAGGGTTAGGTTAGGTTAGGTTTAGGTTAGGTTAGGTTAGGTTAGGTTAGCTCGTTTTTTCAGTTTTTCGTGATTATCTCGAGAAGTACTTATCGGAGAGAGGAGCACGATACGTCAAAAGTCGCGTCTCGTAAGGGCGCACCCGCTGGAGCCGAAAGATGAGCAGGCCTCAATATAAAAAGATGATGAAAGTGATGATTATGTTTCACCAATGTAGTGTTTGGTCCTGTGGGTTCCAGTATTCGCGGATTCGGGATTGCGACCCCTCGGCTGATTCGCGACGATGAGCTCTCTCCGATGGTGCCAAAATTTACTATATAAAAACAAATATGTTCCTTAGATTAAGTACTTTCGGTTGCCCAATAAACTGCCACATCCGGCACTTCCGTTTTATGAATCTCGGGTTTTAAGTGTCCAGGCGGGACCCCTATTATAATCCTCCTCCTCCACAAAAGAGGGTTAGGTTAGTGTTATAAATCCTCTTTTAACATTGATTTCTTTTTTACTTAGAATTATATTCAATTTTTGATAGATATTGTCACTCACTAATTTTCCATAGAAATATACTAACATTAGAAACCAGCGCATTTTATTATTATTTATTTATTTTCAATATTTTGGTCCTTCGAACATATTTATAGCATTTAAACAATTATTGTTAGTATATTTCACAAAAAAAATGGTAAAAACAAGACAGCAACTTCGTGAGAGTAAGAATGTTGGAGATTTTATGGCTCAGGAACCCTCTCAAGAATCCTCACAATCAGCAGGTGAGTTGGGTAGTCATTCTCCAAAATACTTATCTGATAAAAAATCACACCACTCTTCAACATCATCATCAAAAACAGTTCAAAAACTAGCAATAATTGCAGAGCATGCCCGTAAACAGGCTAATTTAGAGGCAGAACGTGAGCGTGCTGCTGCAGAACGTGAGCGTGCTGCTGCAGAACGCGAAAGAGCTGTGGCTGAATTAGAGCTGCAAGCTCAGCTTGCAGCTGTTGAAGAAGCGAGTGCTGGTAGCAGCTGTCGTAGCCGTTCCATTGTAGATTTATGGTTGGATAAAAATAATGTTTTTACTACTGCTCAGAACCCTATCATTGGCACAACTCAGAAGGTCACTCCGATGCAGCCGACAGAGGCTCTTGGCTCGGTGCAACCACCTTCGGCTTCACGGCCATTTTGCCATTGTGCTGCAGCTCCGATAAAAGTGAGTCATATTCAGCTGCCACATTTTGATGGTGTTTCAACTAACTGGTTGATTTTTAGACGCATATTTGAAGATACCAAGCCTGGTTATACTCCTGCTGAAAACTTGGTCAGGCTAAGCGGTGCTTTGCGCGGACCGGCACGAGAATCCGTATCCACGCTTTTAATCGCCGCCAATGACCCAGATCAAGTTCTCGAAGCCTTACATAGAAGATTTGGCCAGAGTGAGGTAATTGTTATACAGGAAGTGGCTAAAATCAAGGCCTTACCAAAAATAAATTTATCTGAATCTGGTAAACAGGTATCAGATTTTGCTTGCAAGGTTCGTAATTGTGTAGAAACTATTAAGCTTTTAAAGCAAAGGGAATATTTATTTTCTCCAGAGCTTTCTAATACAATTATTGGCAAATTACCTACATCCATGCAAGTTCAATGGGCGCATTTCGCCTTCAAAATGAACAACGAACATGTTAGTAAGCTAGAGCTTTTATCTAATTTCTTAGATCATGAGGCTGATATTCGGAATCGATTTGGTTACATAACAACTAACGATGTACCCCACGTCAATACGAATATTAAAGGAAATAAATCGAATTGTTATTCAACCTCTTTTAGAAATGTAGATCCTCAGCATAACAAAAAGTCCAGATCGAATGTTAATAATATACTTTGTTATTTCTGTAAATCTTCTCAGCACAATACCGTAGATTGTAAAGAATTCCTGAATTTAACTGTGGAAGATAGATGGATTTGGGTCAAAGATCAAAAGGTATGCTATCATTGTTTAATCAAAGGTGGACATAAATATATATCTTGTAACCCGAAGAAACGTTGTGGTGTAGAAGGATGTACCAGGAAACATCACGAGCTTCTCCATATTATATCACAACCAGCAGAAAACAATCATAACAGTGATATTGTTACTCATTCTTCTACTCTGAGCCCTCCGTCTGGTTTTCCTAAACCTTTACTTAAAGTTATTGCAGTGACATTGAGCGGTCCTTTAGGTAAGATTGACACCTTTGCACTTTTAGATGATGGTTCTACAGGTACCTTCATTGACGCTGATATTGCTAAAGTCATAGGTGCCAAGGGACCATCTACATTGCTACAAATGAATTGTATTGGTGGATTATCAAAACAAGCACCTGTACAGATGGTAAATTTTAATATTAAAGGTAAAAATTGTAGCGAAATACATCGAGTACGTAATGCGCGGTCTATTAAGGACCTTAATCTAGCTACACAACAATCCATCAGTACTGAAGAACTTAAATCCTACTCTCATTTAGCTAGTTTAGCGGAAAACTTATCATATCATGAAAATGTTAAGCCAATGCTTTTAATAGGAATAGACAATTGGCACTTAATAATCTCTAAAGAAACTCGTAGAGGCCTAAACTCAGAACCTGTTGCTAGTAATACCGCTTTGGGATGGGTTCTTTTCGGTTTTAATAATAGTAGAACGGATTGCGTAGATTTCGTTAATCAATGTACGAGTGAAAGCTCCAGTGATTTAGATATTATTATCCAAAATTATTATAAATTAGATTCGATAGGTATTACAAATCATCTTGAGGCTTTGAAATTTATACCACCAGATTTTCGACTTAATAATAGTACTGGTATAGATTTAGGAAATTTTCCTCAAACTGTTCGTACCTTAGGACTGATTTGGCACCACACCACGGATTCTATTGGTTTTAATATTAATAAATCTAATAACTTTTCATATACTTTTACAAAAAGAAACGTGCTATCGCAGTTAATGCGTATATTCAATCCACTAGGTTTATTAACTCCTTTAACAATTAAAGGTAGAATATTGTTTCAAAGAGCTTGGCGAAAAGGTTTAGATTGGGATCAAGAACTGTCTTCAGACGACCAAATCAAATGGAAAGATTGGTTTTCAGACGTAGAAGCAGTTCAATTCATTAAAATTCCACGTTGGTATATCACTAACGAGGACAGTATTATTATTAATAATGATAACGTAGTCAATAGAGAGCTACATGTATTTTCTGATGCAAGTCAAAGTGCGTATGCAGCCGTTGCTTATTGGCGATTCGTTTTTCGTGAGAAATCTATTCGCACATCTTTGATTTGTAGTAGAGCTCGTGTATCTCCTTTAAAACCAATATCGATTGCCAGATTGGAGTTGCAAGGAGCTTTAATTGCAGCTCGCCTTGCGGCTACAATTTGTTTGGCCGTAGTTCATAAGCCTACTAAGAGATTCTTTTGGTGTGATTCTAAAAATGTTTTAGCTTGGCTTCGAAATGACGCCTGTAATTTCAAACCTTTTATAGCCCATAGAGTTGGAGAGATATTAGAAATCACCGCTGCTAGCGAATGGCGCTGGGTACCGACTATATCTAATGTGGCTGATGATGCCACTCGCTTCCAATCTACGCGACTAACGCTAGCTGATCGGTGGTTTTCTGGCCCAAAATTTCTCTTTCTAGAAACAAACGCATGGCCAGATGATGCTAATGCACATTTAACTCCATTAACCGAGCTTAAATCGTCTGTAAAACTCGCTGACGTTAATTTAATAAACGAAATCGTCACCAAGAACCCATTAGTAGCTGATCCTGGAAGATTTGGTTTTTGCGGACAACTGCTTATGTACACAAATATATAAAAAGACTAAAACAGTTGGCTCTTAAAAAAAAAGGGTTAACACTAACTTCGCAGCCATATAATATTAGAGGTCCTGATATTCCAGCTTCGGTGAATGTCACGGCAGAGGAGTTGAAGTTCGCCCGTCTACAAGTGCTGCAGAGCTGTCAAGCTGACTCCTTTAATAGAGAGCTTAGATGCTTACAGACCGGAGCGCCTTTGCCTCATGACAGTAAATTGCGCAAATTAGAAGTATTTTTGACTGAAGATGGTCTCATGCGCTTGTCGGGACGAATTGGATCTAGTACCTTTCAAACAGAAGATCTCAATAAACCAGTAGTATTGGATGGAAATCATAGAGCTGTACATCTACTGATCCTTCATTATCACATAAAATTTGCTCATGCCAATAATGAAACTGTTCTGAACGAGATGAGACAACAATTTTTTATTTTTCGTTTGCGATCCATAATAAAGAAGGTCTGCCATTCGTGTCAACTGTGTAAAAATCGCAAAGCTTCAGTAAGCTGTCCATCTTTTGGGAATCTACCTGCTGCTCGGCTGGCACACCACTACCGTCCGTTTACCTTCACTGGCTTGGATTACTTCGGCCCTATCCTTGTTTGCGTAGGAAGACGAACGGAGAAGAGGTACGTGGCACTGTTTACTTGCCTCTCCACAAGAGCTATTCATTTGGAAGTTGTAAACAGTCTTTCCGCTGATTCAGCAATTCTGGCACTGAGGCGATTTATTGCGAGAAGAGGAACACCTCAAGAAATTTGGTCCGATAATGGCACAGCATTTGTTGGAGCTAATAAAGAATTGAAAGCCTTCTATGGAAACGCTATATCAAATACGGCAGCAAATTTAAATATAGAATGGCGCTTTATTCCACCCGCAGCCCCATTCATGGGAGGAGTTTGGGAGAGGCTTGTCCGATCTGTAAAGCAAGCATTAAAAATCACCTTACTCCAGAAGCACCCTCAGGAGCAGATATTATGGACGTTGCTGACAGAAGCAGAAAATATTGTTAATAGCCGTCCACTGACATATATACCAACCGATGCAACAGAGGAGGCTCTCACACCGAATCATTTTCTCCTGGGAACTTCTTCAGGAGCACAAGTTCCGGTGTCTCTAACTGATCGAGATCTCTGTGGCCGATCAGATTGGAAAAAGGCTATCCGATTATCAGACCATTTTTGGCAACGTTGGATTAAAGAGTATTTGCCAACTTTAGTACCAAGACAATCAGCTTCGACAGATCACCGAAATTTATCCGTTGGTGATATAGTAATTATCGTTGATGCTAATCTTCCTCGGGGTTCCTGGCCTAAAGGTCGTATCTCGGCAGTATTCCCAGGAAAAGATGGTTCAGTACGGGTAGCCGATGTAACCACCGAAGCTGGAACCTTACGAAGACCAGCAAAGAAATTGATTAGGTTACCTATAAATTAGTTTATTTAATTTTTTTGTAATTTAGGTTTCTTATTATTTAGTTCTTATTATTGTAAATATCTTTTTCTTTCACGTGCGGGGAGAGTGTTATAAATCCTCTTTTAACATTGATTTCTTTTTTACTTAGAATTATATTCAATTTTTGATAGATATTGTCACTCACTAATTTTCCATAGAAATATACTAACATTAGAAACCAGCGCATTTTATTATTATTTATTTATTTTCAATAGTTAGGTTAGGTTTAGGTTAGGTTAGGTTAGGTTAGGTTAGGTTAGGTTAGGTTAGGTTAGGTTAGGTTAGGTTCAGGGTGGTGGGTGGTGACCTGTCACTGCCGGCACTCGCTCGCGCGATGGTCGGCAGTGACAGGGCATGGCAGGCGGTCCTCTCCTTCACGGAGACGACAATGCAGGTGAAGGAGGCGGCGGAGCGGGATCGGGAGGCAATATCCACCCCCGACAACCCAATCCGCCGCCCAGCTCGGACTGGACGCCGGAGAAGGGCCTACGCCAACGGCCTGCCTCCGTGACACGGACATACGCCGGGCGGCGCGCTTTGAGGGAGTGCGTCGCCCAGATCCTGGCGTGAGCGGTGTGTGATGTGTTCCCGCACACCGCTCTGATGACAACTTCAAGGAGGTGAGGGGGGGGTGGCTCTCTACACCACTCTCCCCGAAATGTGTTAGGTGCATGCGGGGGGTGGCGACTATTTAACCGTCCCCCCGCCTAGTAGGTGAGGCCTGCACAAGGCCGGACGTCGCCGGATGCCGAGGAAGATGGCTCGGCTTTGCCCTTAGCATCCGGCAGACGAGAGAAGGAACACCCCGGTGGTTTTAGTCGGGGCAGGTCCGACACACCGGGAGAGCGGCCCTCACCGCTCCCCTGAAGGTCCGTAGGGATTTCCACCGGGTTAACAAAAAAAAAAAAAAAAAAAAAGGTTAGGTTAGGTTAGGTTAGGTTAGGTTAGGTTAGGTTAGGTTAGGTTAGGTTAGGTTGGGGTGCGAAGTTGGTCTCACCTCCTCGTGGTGCACCCTGGGCAACAATAGGCAGCAATGCTTTTAGGCATTGCTGGCTATTGGCGAAGAGGACCAACAATCCCAATCCTCCTCCCACCTTTCCCCTTTCCTTCTTCCTTTCTTGCCCTTTCTCGCTACCTTTTCTCCAAAGAGAAGAGGAGTGAGAAGGGCCCCCTTATTCCTACCCCCGTTCTACTATTCTATTCCCCCCCTCTTCTCTTTATGTCTTTATTCTTCGTTTTTCTCCCCTCTCTATCTTCTTCTTCTATGTCTCTTCGTCTTTCTAACTCCAGCGTGATGTATGCAAATTTGATGAACGTAAAAAATAATGATGGCAGCACAAAAGAAAGAGATACTACCCCAGGAGGGTACCGGCCGCTCTGCGGTCGGAGAATCCCTCCCAGGGCGGGTGCTTCGGTCCCGCTCTGGCAGCCCCTTGTTCTCTGGGGGGGGCACTTCTGTGCTTGTCAGCGGATCTTCTTCCGCTGTCCCGACGACCCATGCTTCCCACACGGTACCCGATTTTGCCGGTGATAAGGAACTTATGATTGTGCTCGACCGTCTCGAGGACTCGGACTCTGCTACGAGCCTTATGACGGTCGATTCAGGAGGTTTGAAGCGCTCATACCTTAGTGCGCATTCAACAGACGGAGAATCTGACGGGGAGGTGCCTGCCAAGACCTTGGCCCTCCCCCAAAGATCCAGAGGACGCCCCCCAACCCACGGCCGCCACGTGGGTTTGTGGGAGGCGAAGAAAAAGCTCATCGCCGAGCAGAAGGAGGCAGAGGAGCTGCAGGCCCGGCGAGAGCTTCTGGAGACGGCGCGTAACGCGCGCCCAAGACAGACGTCGCGACTCTCCGCAACGTCCACCGACGAGGAAGACCAGTCGGCATATGCCAGAGCGGAGAGGGTTCGCAAGAACGTTGGCCTCGTGAAGGACCTCTTCACGAAGTCAAAGAACGTGAAGGGCACGGTCATTCACGAGGGGAAGACCCTCCTGGATGAAATCCTGGCCGACATGGAGGTCATGAAGTCCTCCACAGTGAACGACGAGCTGAGGAAACTTAACTCAGAAAACAATCGTCTGAGGAGTGAGCTGCAGGAGCTGCGGGAGGACTACGCCGCACTCCGCGCCGAAATAAGAAGTTACAATAGGCAGGGTCTTCTGCTGCCTTCCGCCAGAGACCCTGCCCACACGGACGAGACACAGCCCCACGACCTTGCCGAGATCCGCTCGGTACTAAGCGAGGTCGTGGGTACCATGAGGGACATGCAGCGGCGGTACGACGTGCTGGAGGGCAAGCTCCTGCGACCGCCACTGCAGCATGAGAGGGCGCCTCCCGCGGCGAAGAAAGCCGCGCGAAAGGCTAAGCCCAAGCCGGCAGACGACGCCGCAGAAGACGTCCTCACTACGGATATGGAAGCACCGGGGCCCAGCCTCAACCCCAACCCCAAGCCCACCAAAGGTAAGGGGAAGGGGAAGAAGAGCCGCCCCGCTGCTAACACGGACGCGACATCTCTGGAGGCACCCCCACCACCTCCAACTTCGACCCAGCCCGCCGATACCGAGGACGGCTGGTCAGAGGTGGTGAAGAGGGGCAAGCCCTCCAGAAAGAAGAGAGAAGACAGGGGCCCTTCCAAAACGGCTCCTCCCCAGAAGGGAAAACCAGCGCGGAAACTCAAGATCCGGCCGCCCAAAACGGCCGGAGTAATCCTGCAGCTGACGCCTCAGGCGACCGAGAGAGGCGTAACGTTTAAGACGATCCTGGAGGAGTCGCGAGGAGAGGTGCACGGACATCTGATCGGCCTCGGCCTCCGCGACATTGCCATCAGAGGCACACTCACGGACGCACGCATCATCCGCGTGCCCGGCGAGCCCAAGGAGGCAGAGGAGAAGGCGGACGCCCTCCTCGAGGTACTTAAGGAGATCCTCCCAGCGGAGGACGTGAAGGTCTCGCGGCCATACAAACGCGCAGACCTAAAGTTCACGGGCCTCGACGACTCCGTCAGCTGGGAGGACCTAAAGAGCGCAATCGCCATGGTGGGAGGCTGCCCGGAGGAGCAAGTCCGGGCCAGCCAAATTACAATGACGCGGTTCGGCCTCGGAACGTCCTGGGTAACGTGCCCAGCCACTGCGGCCCAGAACATCTTGGAGAGAGGGTTGAGGATCGGCTGGGCCAAGCCCCAGATCCGCCTGCTGGAGCCCCGCGTGCTCCGGTGTTACCGTTGCCTGGAACCCGGGCACGTGGGGCAAGCGTGCAAAGCGACCACGAATCGCAGTGGTCGCTGCTTCAGATGTGGCCAGCCCGGGCACAAAGCCCAGGGCTGCGAGGCCCAGCCTCGATGTTGTGTGTGCGCTGACGCCGGCAAGCGGGCTGGCCACCGGCTCGGCAGCGCGGCCTGCGCAGCGGCCAAGAGGCCCATCAAGAGGCCTCCGGGCAAAATGAGGAAGCCTCCCGCCACCGCCGACGACATTCCACCGTCACAGGCGCGCGTGGAGCCCATGGAGAGGGAGGCCTCGCCAGCGGCGACACCTAAGTCGCTGCTTGGCAAATTCGCCTCGAGGGGAGCGTCGGGTAACGAGCCTGAGGGGGCCGTTGCCTGACTTTCAAGCTCCAGTGGTGTTGTGTGTGCTTCCGCGCACCACTAGGCGTTGGTTGAGGATTCTTCCTCCCGATTGTGGAGAAGCCCACAGGGCGGATCGCGCGTCAGCCCTTTTGGAGGTCCTCGGTGTGCCCGGGGGCTGGCGTAGACGCGAGTGGAGAAGCACCCCGGGGGTTTTAGTCGGTAAGAGTCCGGCATACCGGGGGAGTGGCCCTCACCACTCCCCTGACGATCCAATGCAGGATTTCCCCCGGGTTACCAAAAAAAAAAAAAAAAAAAAGGTTAGGTTAGGTTAGGTTGGGGTGCGAAGTTGGTCTCACCTCCTCGTGGTGCACCCTGGGCAACAATAGGCAGTAATGTTTTAGGCATTGCTGGCTATTGGCGAAGAGGACCAACAATTCCTTCTCCCACCTTTCCCCTTTTCCTCCTTCCTTTCTTGCCCTTTCTTGCTACCTCTTCTCCGAAGAGAAGACGAGTGAGAAGGGCCCTGTTACTCCCACCCTCACCCAACCCCTCTTACCCCCCTACCTTTCCCATCCTTAGTTACTCCTTTGTTCCCATCTCCAGGATTTGCGTGTTAGAAAATTTGTTAGGGATCTTATGTTAGGTTGTGTTAGGTTCGTATGTTATTTTCTTTTGTATTCCCCCTTCTTCTCTTTATGTCTTTATTCTTCGTTTTTCTCCCCTCTCTATCTTCTTCTTCTATGTCTCTTCGTCTTTCTAACTCCAGCGTGATGTATGTAAATTTGATGAACGTAAAAAAATAATGATGGCAGCACAAAAGAAAGAGATACTACCCCAGGAGGGTACCGGCCGCTCTGCGGTCGGAGAATCCCTCCCAGGGCGGGTGCTTCGGTCCCGCTCTGGCAGCCCCTTGTTCTCTGGGGGGGGCACTTCTGTGCTTGTCAGCGGATCTTCTTCCGCTGTCCCGACGACCCATGCTTCCCACACGGTACCCGATTTTGCCGGTGATAAGGAACTTATGATTGTGCTCGACCGTCTCGAGGACTCGGACTCTGCTACGAGCCTTATGACGGTCGATTCAGGAGGTTTGAAGCGCTCATACCTTAGTGCGCATTCAACAGACGGAGAATCTGACGGGGAGGTGCCTGCCAAGACCTTGGCCCTCCCCCAAAGATCCAGAGGACGCCCCCCAACCCACGGCCGCCACGTGGGTATGTGGGAGGCGAAGAAAAAGCTCATCGCCGAGCAGAAGGAGGCAGAGGAGCTGCAGGCCCGGCGAGAGCTTCTGGAGACGGCGCGTAACGCGCGCCCAAGACAGACGTCGCGACTCTCCGCAACGTCCACCGACGAGGAAGACCAGTCGGCATATGCCAGAGCGGAGAGGGTTCGCAAGAACGTTGGCCTCGTGAAGGACCTCTTCACGAAGTCAAAGAACGTGAAGGGCACGGTCATTCACGAGGGGAAGACCCTCCTGGATGAAATACTGGCCGACATGGAGGTGTTGAAGTCCTCCACAGTTAATGACGAGCTGAGGAAACTTAACTCAGAAAACACTCGTCTGAGGAGTGAGCTCCAGGAGTTGCGGGAGGACTACGCCGCACTCCGAGCTGAAATAAGAAGCTACAACAGGCAGGGTCTTCTGCTGCCTTCCGCCAGAGACCCTGCCCACCCGGATGAGACACAGCCCCACGACCTCGCCGAGATCCGCTCGGTGCTAAGCGAGGTCGTGGGCACCATGAAGGACATGCAGCGGCGGTACGATGTGCTGGAGGGCAAACTCCTGCGACCGCCGCTACAGCACGAGAGGGCGCCTTCCGCGGCGATGAAAGCCGCGCGAAAGGCTAAGCCCAAGCCGGCAGACAACGCCGCAGAAGACGTCCTCACTACGGATATGGACGCACCGGGGCCCAGCCTCAACCCCAACCCTAAGCCCACCAAAGGTAAGGGGAAGGGGAAGAAGAGCCGCCCCGCTGCCAACACAGACGCGACATCTCTGGAGGCACCCCCACCACCTCCAACTTCGACCCAGCCCGCCGATACCGAGGGCGGCTGGTCAGAGGTGGTGAAGAGGGGCAAGCCCTCCAGACAGAAGAGAGAAGACAGGGGCCCTGCCAAAGCGGCTTCCACCCCCAAGAAGACCCCAGCGCAGAAAATCAAGATCCGGCCACCAAAAACGGCCGGAGTGCTTCTGCAGCTGACGCCTCAGGCGACGAAGAGAGGCGTAACCTTCAAGACTATCCTGGAGGAGTCGCGAGGTGAGGTGCACGGTCACCTGATCGGCCTCGGCCTACGCGATATAGCCATTAGAGGCACGCTGACCGACGCGCGCATCATTCGCGTGCCCGGTGAGCCAAAAGAGGCAGATAGGAAGGCGGACGCCCTCCTCGAGGTGCTAAAAGAGATCCTCCCTACGGAGGACGTGAAGGTCTCGCGGCCATACAAACGCGCAGATCTTAAAATCACGGGCCTCGACGACTCCGTCGTATGGGAGGATCTAGTGAGCGCAATCGCAATGGTGGGAGGCTGCCCGGAGGAGCAAGTCCGGGCCAGCCAAATAAAGATGACGCGGTTCGGCCTCGGAACGACCTGGGTAACTTGCCCAGCCACCGCGGCCCAAACCCTGCTGGAGAGGGGGCTAAGGATCGGCTGGTCCAAGACCCAGATCCGCCTGCTGGAGCCCCGCGTGCTTCGGTGTTACCGGTGTCTCGAACCCGGACACGTGGGGCAAACGTGTAAAGCGACCACGAACCGCAGTGGTCGCTGCTTCAGGTGTGGCCAGCCCGGGCACAAAGCCCAGGGCTGCGAGGCTCAGCCTCGATGTTGTGTCTGTGCTGACGCCGGCAAGCGGGCTGGCCATAGGCTCGGTAGCGCGGCCTGCGCAGCGGCCAAGAGGCCCATCAAGAGGCCTCCGGGCAAAAAAAGAGAAACTCCCGCCACCGCCGACGATATTCCACCGTCACAGGCGCGCGTGGAGCCCGTGCCAAGAGAGGCTGAGCCAGCAGTGACACCTAAGTCGCTGCTTGGCAGTTTCGCCTCGAGGGGAGCGTCTGGCAACGAGCCTGAGGGGGCCGTTGCCTGACTTTCAAGCTCCAGTGGTGTTGTGTGTGCTTCCGCGCACCACTAGGCGTTGGTTGAGGATTCTTCCTCCCGATTGTGGAGAAGCCCACAGGGCGGATCGCGCGTCAGCCCTTTTGGAGGTCCTCGGTGTGCCCGGGGGCTGGCGTAGACGCGAGTGGAGAAGCACCCCGGGGGTTTTAGTCGGTAAGAGTCCGGCATACCGGGGGAGTGGCCCTCACCACTCCCCTGACGATCCAATGCAGGATTTCCCCCGGGTTAACAAAAAAAAAAAAAAAGGTTTAGGTTAGGTTGGGGTGCGAAGTTGGTCTCACCTCCTCGTGGTGCACCCTGGGCAACAATAGGCAGCAATGTTTTTTAGGCATTGCTGGCTATTGGCGAAGAGGACCAACAATTCCCTCTCCCACCTTTCCCTTTTCCTCCTTCCTTTCTGGCCCTTTCTCGCTACCTCTTCTCCAAAGAGAAGACGAGTGAGAAGGGCCCTGTTACTCCCGCCCCCACCCAACCCCTCTTCCCCCCCTACCTTTCCCATCCTTAGTTACTCCCTTGTTCCCATCTCCAGGATTTGCGTGTTAGGTTTTATGTTAGGCTTCTTGTGCTAGGTTATGTTAGGTCGTATGCCCTTTCAATTATATCCCCCCCTTCTCTTTCTTCTTTGTTCTTCGTTTTCCCTCCCCCTTTATCCCTTCCCACTTTTATTTGTCTTCGAACTCCAGCGTGATAGGTATAAAAATCTGATGAATGAGAAAGCAATGATGAAGAAAGCACTCGGCAAAAAAGTACTACCCCAGGAGGGTACCGGTCGCATTGCGGCCGGAGAATCCCTCCCAGGGCGGGAGCTTCGTTCCCGCTCTGGCAGCCCCTCGTTTTCTGGGGGGGGCAACCCAGTGCTTGGCGGTAGGGCCGATCCCCCTATCGCACCGACGACCCACGCTAACACTACGGACGCTGATATTATGAGTAATAGAGAGCTCCGCGTGTCGTTGGAGCGACTAGACTTGTCTGGGCTCTCTGACGACACGGGGAGCGTGATGTCGTACGACTCCGGCTCGCTGGAGCGAAAGCGCTCCTACCGCTTGTTCCGCTCGGACAGCGAGCCGGAGGTCGATGTCCCTGCCAAGTTCTTGGCGGGTGAAGGAGAAACCAAGCCCACGAGGGCTCGAGGTCGCCCTCCCACGCATGGCCGATACGTCGGCCTGTGGGAAGCCAAAAAACAACTGCTGGTGGAGCAGCAGCTCGAGGAGAACCACACAGCTCGCCAAGAGCTTGAGGAAACGGCGCGGAGCGCTCGTACTCGCGACAAGCCGCTAGATGCGGCCCCTGTCGATGAGGGTAACTCCGCGTACGCCCAAAAAGCGAGGATTGACCGAGGTGCGGACTTGCTCACCAACTTGGTGGCCAAGTCCAAAAACCTTAAGGGCTCGGTCGTACATGAAGCCAAGGTGACCATAGCGGACATCAAGGAGGCCGCCTATGAGCTCGCCCAAAGTACGGTCACGGAGGAAACTAGAAAGGTCCACGCAGAAAACAACATGCTGCGGACACGCCTCCGTGACCTCGAAGAGGAATTTGTGGCGTTTCGCCGTGAGATGCGCCACAGGGACAGGCACGGCCCACTGCGCACCCATCCGCCAGCGGGTACGACTGAAACCCCAGAGGAGTCCATGCCCACAGGCCTCTTTGACCTTCGTGCGTCAATAAATGAAGCCGTGGGCATGATAAAAGGAGTACGTGACCGGCTGGGCACTTTGGAGGCTCGCCTCCTGCGCCCTCCGCTCAAAGCCGACGGAGCGTCTTCGGCGGCGAAGACAGCCGCGCGAAAGACCAAAAGGTCCAAGCCGGCTGCCAGCGCCGCTGAGGATGCCCCGAGTGGCATCGATGAAGAACTTGGGCTTGGCTCCTCAACGGTCCTCCCCCCCCT